>JAULKK010293640.1:0-13118 GCA_032355705.1 Rubia peregrina
AGGCATCATTTTATCAGAGATTTGGTTGAAAGAAAAGAAGTGGTGGTAGACTATGTTCCAACATGCGAACAATTTGCAGATATATTTACTTAACCATTGGATGCCTCAACTTTTGAATTTCTTAGACAACACCTTGGTGTGTACCGGGTATGAGGGACACCTAAAATTCTGTTGTACAGTATGTATAATTTTTGTTCTATTTTTTTTGGAAAATCACAAAAAGAAAAATTGGAAAAAGAAAAATTTAAAAATATGGCAGATGAAGATGAAAGGTGAAGTGGTTGGAAGTATGTTGGAACTTAAAAGGGGACAAGATTTGACAAGAGAATGAAAGATAATTATTGTCTTGAAAAGGTAAAAAGGAGAAGGCACGGTTACTAAGAAGAAAAAAATGGAAGGAGTTTGTTTTTGGTACAAATTATTTTAGCTCTCCATATTCCCTCTTTTTATGCACACACTCTCCCACTTCTACCAAAATTCTACAACTCTTTAAAACCCCTCTTGTCGAGTTGTTTTTGTGCACCAAGAACTCCCTAACCAACTCCATACTTCTCTGCTGAGATACTGTCAAAATGGCCGATAACAAGAAGCTCATTCTCCTTACTTTTGGTGAACCAGAAACAAAAGCTAGGGTGGAGGGAGAGTCAAACTCAGCCGAATCTGTGAAGAATGCATCCAGCACTGAGAATCCCAAATTTCAAAAGGTAACTGTCTCGAAAAACACTGAAGTAGTATGGAAGGGTACAGTTTTTGATTCCTTATATGATTTTGCTGAGTGGATTCAAACTAATAGAGTTCATGTTTATTTGAGAAACCTAGAGAATTTAAAGGTTGAATTTTTAGATGTAAAACTAGATGAAGTACTATCGGGTGATATACGAGATATGTACTATATAAAATGTTTTGATGTTAAACTGCTGAGAGGACAGTATAAGGGGTACATAGGCAAAGACATGGTTCATGTCTACTGCTATATTCCGAAAAGGAGTTATGAGAAGCTTGAAGAAATTTTTGAAGAAGAGGCGGTAGGGATGAAAGTTGTGAAATCTACTAATCATATGTAGTTAGCGAAGTTTGATGTAGAGAATGTCAGAAAAATTGAGGAGCTTAGGGCTGTGAAACCTCATATCATTATGATTACTGATAGTGATAATGATGTTGAGGAAGGGTATGTTCCAACATACCAGGACATGGAAGTTGATGAAGCCGGTATGGGCTCTGCTGGTTTAGGCTCTACAGAGGATGAAGTGGAGATGCATGATGATACAACCAATGAAGATTCTGGAAGATTGGAGACAGGGGGAGAAGACCCCACACTTAAATCTGGTGAGGCAGAGATTCCAGCACAGTATAATCCAACACAGGAAAGGGTTCTGAGAAGGAAGCTGAGCAGGTTCCTAATCTTCGTTACTCCAGGGACGAGGTGCTGGATGAATTTATTCAGACCATGAAGGCAAAAGGAAGATTGATGAGACTGAGACTTCAGTGTCATCCAAGAAAGCCAAATTGGATGACCATCTCCAAGGAAGAAGAAGACTAGAACAACACTACCTCATCCTCCTGTAAGTGAAGCCTATTCAGAGACTTACTATAATTTAAATTTGAGGAGATGGGCGAGATTTTTTCTTAGAGGAAATTTATTGCTGAGAGGCATGTTGATCTAATAACATATAGACCGAGTGGATTCTCTAGTTATTTGGAGTTGGTTGGGCTGAGGAAAGCTGCCACGGGTTTTCAGGATTATAATAAGCAGTTAGTCTGTGAAGTTTACTCGAACATAATGGTTGATTACGGAGGTGGAATCACCCTGGTACAATAGGGTATATGTTCAAGGTAAGATATTCAACTTCTCGGCGGACAGGATAAATAGATTGTTGGGGCTGAAGAGTCCAGATTTTGAAGTGGTATTTGATGATGGTATGAAGGTCACTGATGACCAGATTTTGACAGAGATTTCTGGTGGTGTGAAGACTGCTTGGGTGGCTACTGGGTATTCTAAGGCTTCATGCCTGACTTCGAGGTTTTCAGATTATACCAGATTGCTGTCAATTGTTGGATGCCTTCTACCAATACAACAGCCCTGACAAGAGAAATAACAAAGTTGCTGTACTGTGTTGGAACATAGCGACAAGTGAACCTGTGTCTTTTAATTTAGCAAGAAATTGTTCACCTAGCAGTCTCCCTGAAGGCAAAACAAGCTTTGATATACCCGTGCATCATCTCTGCCCTGATTAGAAGTGAGCGTGTCAAAGCTAAGTCAACTGATGAAATCATTGAGACAGAGTCTTTGAAGAAGAATAAGAAAACTTTCGGTCTAAGGAAAGTGCATGACTTGCCTTGGAAACCCAACTCTGGTGAGTCTAGCTCGGGTAAAGGAGATAAACAATCAAGACTGGATGCTGTGAATGAAAGATTGGGTTCAATTGATATACATATTGCTGCCTTGGAGGCTGAAAAAGCTAGACCGGAAGAAAACAAGTCTCAGATGGAGGCATAGATCCTGGACAAAAGTTTCTGGAAGACTATCTTCCAACATAATTCACTGTTATGTTATTTTGAGATTAAGGGGAAGCTGACTTATTATTCTGGAATGCTTATTTATTTTTCTTTGGCATGTTTATTGGCCCCAAAGGGGGGAGACGATGACTATTCTGGATTTTGGTGATGTAATTTTAATTTTGAATTAACTAATGGTTTTCTGGTTTTAATTCAGAGTTGATTACTCAAGTATGTTCCAACATAGGGGATTATGGAATTCTGATGACTTCTTATGATGAATGTTTTTTTCTTTTGGTTTTCCAAAATGACTGGATCCACAAAATGCCAAAGGGGGAGATTTTAAAGTCATGTGCATATCATGGATTAATGTGTTGACATTTGTGAATAAGTATTAAAAAGGAAAATATTCCATGTTGGAACATACTGTCGAAAAGCATATTTGCGAGAAGAATATTGCGATGAATTTTGGTTTATGGAAATTGGAGATTTAGCAATATTTGATTCAGCTTAATAGAAGCATATTGGAATTATGGTAAATCCCTATATTTATGGAATTTGATTAATGGAATATTACGGGATAGTTGAGATAAGGAAAATCCCTTTATTTATGGAGATTTAGATATGCTTCAAAAGTAGATAAGGAATATGAATATTATGGAGATAATTATGGAGTATTTCGATCTGCAATGGACTATAAATAGGGGACATTATATGGCTGCAAAACACACAGAATTAATTGAGAAAATCTACACTTCAGATTTTATATCGTTCGAGAGTTTTTGTCGAGAGCCAAAATGACCATGTTCCAACATACTCGACCTGTATGCTAAAGTTCAGAACGTATGCCTTAATTCATCGGGAGGAGGAGATCCAGCATCGACGAGTTTTGAGGTCAGAGGGAGTCTGATCAAGGCGGATAGCAAACAAGGGGAGCTTGCAAAATCCATCCATTGTAATTAGAATATAAGTATAGTTGTATGGTGTACTTTTTACTATATCTCTGATTAGTGAATTTATTTTAAACTGGACCAGTCCCCGCAGATGTAGGTGGATTTCACTGAACTGCGTAACCAAGTTGGGTGTCTCGTGCATAATTTACTTTACAGACTTGGTTAAGTTAGACTATGTTAGAACATAGGATTTCTAGTTAAGCTAAAAAGGTAAAACCAGTTTTTCACATGGGTTAAGCGAGTTATTTATTTTTAAATTTGGATGACCATGGGCAAATTTAGTAATGGATTATGTTGGTAACTGAAAAAATATGGGTTGGGTTTGCGGATTGACACATATGGGTTGAAATTCAAAGATTTATCCATATGAGTTGAAATCTGCAGGTTTTCCCATTTGAGCTAGTATATAAATCCACATGGGTCAATATATGGGTTGAAACTTGTAAGTTTCACCCATGTGGGTTGGTATAACCAGGGTTGATTTTGTAAAATCCCATTCAGACCAAAAGTGGGATGTTCTTACCAACCCCAAAATGTGAACATTGTTTCACTCATACTTGATAACGCATGCTATGCTTAAGTGGAATGATGGTTTCTTCTATGACCCATTTCTCAATTAAGTGTTCAATGTTGCCTTGAACTAGCTCTTCACTTGTAGTAATCTGGGTAGAGTCCCTATGTCAGGAATGTTACAATCAGGTGAAATATCTAATTGACTTGCTAGGTTTATCGTGAATCCATCTGTGTCTGCTACTGCTATGAATTCTGGATCGGTATTCTTTATGTGTGGTTTTGCGTTGTCTTGTTGAATGTGGATGTACTTGCCAAAAATATGTGTTGCCCACCTTTGTTTTATTGCTAGGATGACTTCTTCAATAATTTTGACTATTGTTACATCTCTTGTAACCATTGGTACCAAGACTTGTTGTATTGTACATGCTGGCCTATTCTTGCTGGGATTAATTGGCACTTGACCTTGAACAAATGGAAAAAAAATCCAAATTTCCTATCAAACAGTAGCTGGCCATCTCCCTCCATGTTGGTCAACTCACTGCACAAATGAACATTAACTTGGGTACGTGGGACTTGTGTTTGCATGTCTAGTAAGGCTCCGGTTCATCGGGGGCTAGCAAGTACCTCAATGTTGGTTGGATTACATAAAACCACTTTTTCATTTATGTGAATCACATGCTCCATCTCTTTGAAGCTCATATTTCCATCCATCTTGGTAAACTGAAAACCATTAGTGATACCTTGTTTGCTTCTGTGAGGCCTGGTTTAATACTGTTTGTGTGGCTTTTGATTATCTTTACTACTATTTCCCATTGGACTGAACTCTTCCCTATATTTAGACCTGCAGATGTACCTCTTATTGTGCATCTTGAATTTTCAAGAAAAAAAATCTCAAATCATCGAGGTCGTTGCTTTTCTTATTCTATGAATTGTGGCCAACCATTCAATGATGCAATCAAGTGGTGCTCCAAGTGACATTTGAACTCGAGCCCAAGACCATATTGTGCTCTCACTTCGTATGCTACAACTGAACATAGCCGCTCTCTCGACTCTTTTAGAATGACGGATCTTCCCATCCTTTTAATGCTCCAAGAGAAATTGAACCAAATGATGTCTTTGCTCATTCGAAAGTTTCTTCCTCCTCATTGAACCGTAAAAAATCCCATGAAGAATGGGAAGATTAAAAACCCGAGAGCAACCAAACCCTTCGAAAGTTCAGGATGGGTCAATGAAGTTGCAACTTTATAATATGAGGTTCCCCAACCAAACTCAAAAGATTTGGAATGGGTTTTTTTTCCTATGTAGTTAGTGTATATGGCATTGATTTTTGTTTTCAATGTTTGATAGGATTTTGGTTGGCTGTAAAAGTAGTGAATATGTGCTGGTTTGTATTTTATTTCTGGAATATTGGATGAATGTTTTTTTACTATTCACGTGAAAAGTAGTTGTAATATGTAAATTTGTGCCTTTCCGGGTTGTTAATTCGGTGGGAAATGGTAATGTAATGGAATGGAAGGAAAAATTAAGATATCTGATTTTTTTACATCTCCAGTTTTGGGATAATTGGCCTGCACGTGACTGGCATGTCTCCAGTGGAGCCTAGGGGAAATTCTGAGGAGAATTTTCTCTCTCAGCATAATCCTCAGGGATGGAGGGAGTATATAATTTAAAAAATCAAGTAAATTATCAATGTGATATAATTAATTTGTGGTTATGAGAATGACATAAAACTAGAATGTCATGGGTTCAATATCCACCAATCACATTTTTAAAATTAAAATCATTATAAACTACCATAATTCATACATGAATAGACCTTTCAGGTCAGGTTCATGTCATCCATGTCGTGCCTAGACCCACGATTGCTCAACTCACCGGTGAAGCCCAACACGAGACCCAGTAGTTTGGGCTCAGGTCATGCTCAAGCCTCAAACGTGTCTGTGTCGTACGGGCAAAATAATGGGCATGACTTGTACCGTTTGCGGATGGCCCATCTCAATTGCCAACTCTAGGCTAAGTTAGTTCTTTATACAGTATATGTCTATCAAGCTCAGAGAAAAAGAATTTTGGGTAGTTATTTTTTAAAAAAGTGTTCTCCTTCTAATTTAAGTTTGTTACAATATTGTGTCAGGTTAAGGCTATACAACTCTAACTAACAAATATAACTAATCTATCTAATCTATGTTTGAACACCTAGTCGGTTCACACACTGTGGGGTGAGCCTTCCACAAATAGACCTATCTATCCAATTTCAAGATTGAAGTCCACATGGCGTAAAGGCAATATGCTACTCGGTGGGTGCTTATAAGCTTCTTCTTCACCGGATTGCATCAGCTCTATGGTTTTAGAGAGGCTGTTGCTGGTTTCTTCTATTTGCGGTGTAGAGTATCCATTGGAGAAGTTTCAAGTGCAAGTCTATTTTGCTCTGAAGCGGTACGGTATTGCGTGCCTCCATAATTATTTATTGTTGGTCAAGTTCATCCCCATTGGGTTGCTACAACTCCGTAATTCTTTTTTTGAGAACTTTTTTTGGAGGTTGTCGTTGGATTTCTCCAATCTGCAGTAAGGAAGAACCTAAAACTCGTCGGAGTCACAAGAGCACTAACAACATACCTAGAAAAAAAATAGACAACTAGAGTTAAAATTAAACTAAAGCCTGCTTAATTTCATCCAGAAAGGTCATGCTACAATGTAACTTCTCTATAACCCAAAAGTAAGTATCGTCTTATGAGCATTTCCCTTCAAACCTACCACATATGTGGTGCTATGGGCCGGTGGGAGCTTTGTTGTACGCCAGAAACTCTGTTCAGCGAATACAAACTACTACAGAAAGACCCGTTTTCCTATTTTTCAGTGGGCTAGAGCATGTACCCATCACATATTGATCTATTTTGACTGCTGCCTGCAATGTATCACCACTAATGATAAAGTAGTCCACTTATACACATCGTCTCTCTCTCCACTACGACTACCACGAGGTTGCAGTGGCTATAAATAACAATAATGAATAGTTTGAAAGACGATAATACACAACTGGTGCGGGATAGATTATAGGGTTGGGTTAAGAAGAAGACATGTTGGATGTGTTTTAGTCTTGAATTTTTGGAAGGGTAGAGGTTGGGTTGCAATTATCCGTTGGAGGCTATTGACCAGAATTAACAATGAGAGTTGCTAATGACCCCCTGACGCCACAGCTTGAACCCCCTTACATGCTCTGCTTCTCTATTTTGGGCGACATCAGTCGGAGAGACTTTGGGCCATCACAGATGTCACCAAAAGTTAGCGTCAGAGCATCAATGATAGACCACATCCAGAGAGATGATGTCAGATATGAGTTGTGTTTAGTTAACTTTCAAATTATAACATCTTCGTAGACGACCCTGGACTTGCCACTAGCTACTCTCTAATAGTTGGTAGTGAGCACCAGAGCAACTTACAAATTCTATCTCCGTGAAGCCCTACGCATGGTAATTTAAGCTCTGCTGAAAAGGTTGACTTGTTAACAATCTAGCAGAGAGCAGATCAAATTTTAGAGCCGCTGCTGGGGATACTAGTTTAAATTTTATTGTTAGCTTACATGACTAGTGGTAGTAGTACTTAGTGTTTTTTTGTAGATTTAGTTGGTTATTTTGTTGAGATTTTCAATAGTTATCCATGTTACTTTTAATTTGGTTTGCTAGTGTTCTCTGCTGGACTGGTAGTGTCTTGCTTCTTTTTTATGGTACACACTCATACCACGAACTTAGAAGCTTTACACTATCTACCCGAATACACATATGGTCAAAGAAGAAGGAGAATGAGAACTAGAGGAGAGGTTCCATAAGGACCAACTATTTTTGTAGTGGAAGAAAGAGTTGCTATGTCGGAAGACAACATAATTCTTAGAGAGTTGATTGTTCCAAATTTAGAGAATCAACCCCTTTGCATCGTCTTCCCGCCCTTACCGCTCAATGTCACTTGCGAACTCAAGAGCGGAATGATACAGTGCTTGCTTACTTTTCACGGGATGACTGGTGAGGATCCCAACAAACACCTCTCGGAGTTTCATTTGATTTTCACTTACATGAAACCACTAGGGGTGTTGGAGGAGGAAAACAATTTGAGGTCTTTTCCTTTCTCGTTGAGAGACGTTGCTAAGGATTGGCTCTATCACCTTCCGCCAAACTACATCACCTCATGGATGGATATGAAGCATAAGTATTTTCCAGCTTCAAAGTCTGCGGGAATGAAGAAGCATTTATCCAATATGTTGCTACTCCCGAATGAGTGTTTGTATGAGTATTGTGAGTCATTTAAGCTTTTATTGGCAAGCTGCTCCTTCCATCCATTCAAGGAGGGAGATCTTATGTACTACTTCTTTGAGAACTTATGTGATAAGAACATGCGAATGGTGAATGCTGCATGCAATGGTTCGATAGCAAACAAAAGAATCATAGATGCTATGGCCTTATTCGAGGAAATGAAAAATGGTACACAATAGATTGGTATCCGGTTAAGAGTAAATGCTTTCGAACAACTCGCTCATTCCCCCAAGATTGAAGAGCAATTCCAAGCCCTTGCTTCAATGATGAAGGAATATATGAATGGGATGACTCAACAAGTGAAAGTGTGTAGGATTTGCTTCTTAGACCTCCTGACTGACACATGTCCATAAGTTGTTGATAAATTTAAGGAGGTGAAGGCTTTGGACTTCAATGATGGGAATAGAAAATTTGGCAGAGGGGCAGCAGCAAGATTTCTGAGGAAACCAAAGTGGAGATCATCAAGACCCTTATGCAAACTCGTTCATTCCCAAATATCGCGACCACCCAAATTTTTGGTGGCGCGATGACAACCAAGGGTACAATCAAGGAGGATTTCCACCTCAACTTTACCCGAGAGGAGAAGGGCCTTCCAACACCAATGTTCAAATTTATAAGTCAGATCGGGAGGAGATTCTTGAAACGACCGCATAGTTGGCAAAAAAAAAGTGACATGTTCACGGAGCTAAAGAAAAGGGAATATGAAGAGCTAGGAACAAGAGATTTTTCCAGCATAAAAAACTTTGAAGTGTAATTTGGTCAACTTGCCACTTCGGTGAGCCGGCTCGAGGCAAGAGACTTTGGCAAGCTACCATCCTAACCCGAGGTGAATCCACGCAATGTGAGTGCACTAAAATTGAGAAGTGGGAAGGAGATACGAGAAGCTGAGAAGGAGGTTGTGCAAGAGTACAACAAGTTTGTGGAAAACAACAAGGCCATTTTTGAAGAAGAGGAAATAGTAGTTGAGGAGAAGCCCACACAAGAGCTCTCTACCACCGAGGCAAATGTCAATCCTTAGCCACCGTTCCGGAGTGCTTTGAGGGGAAGGCCAAATGTGGCATCCAACGATGGTCAAATATACCAAATCTTCAATAAGATCGAGGTTAGTATTCCACTTCTTGACGCAGTTGAACGAATTCCATCATATGCCAAATTTTGAAAAACACTTGCACTAGGAGAATGACTTAGCCTATTAGAAAAGTAGGACAATTGAAAATAGGAGGAGTCTCCACTTTAGCCCGTAGAAATATTCCTAAAAAGTGTGATGACCCCGACATGTTTTAATCCCTACTTCTCTAGGTGGTAAGTTTATTAAAAATGCTATGATTGACTTAGGAGCTTCCATCAACATTATCCCATTTATCCTATATGAGACTCTTGACATAGGTGAGCTTAGTAACACTAGGATGATAGTCCAACTAGCCGATCATTCCCAAGCAAGCCTTAGGGGGGGATAGTTAGGGATGTTATGGTTAGAGTGGGCAATGTTGTGTTTCCGACAAACATTTATGCCCTTGATATGATGCACGACGAAGTTGCACCCCCAATTATATTGGGGTGACCATTTTTGAAAAATTAAGGACTAAAATAGATGTCCACTTGGGAACATTGACCCTAGAAGACAAAATTGATAAAGTCGGGTTTGACATTTACAAATCTAAGTATGAATCATCTACTTCTTCTCTTGCATGCAATGGTATAAACTTATGTGATGGATTTGACCAATTTGATGAGTCTTGCATGTTTGATGATGATGAGAATCTTGATATGAATAATAAAGGAAAACATGTGTTGAACTTTGATTTTGATGATGATATTGATGACACTTACGCCATGCATGATTTTAGTGATAATCTTTCTATTGTGGATTGTTTTTATATTGATACTAACATGCAACGGAACAGTTGATGAAGAGTGGACATAAATTATAACCTCTTAGACCACCTCCTAAACCCAAGAAAAAGGCTAAGGAGTCAAAATTAGTTAAAGTTGGTGATAGTGATTGTGATGATGTGCTACCTAGTATTGAAACCTTTCATGTTCTTTCTTCTTTGAATGATAATGTTGATGATATGAATGTTGATACACATGATGTTAGTGTTCCTTGTGTTATTAAGAATGCTTGTCTTCCAAATGTGAGCACTAACATACAACGGTTAAGGAACAGGGCTAAGGAGTTTAAACCTCCTAAACCCCTTCATAAGCCAAAAATCAACAAGAATGTATCAACAATTGCAAAGGATGAACTTGTTTGGTATGTGTCACCTAAGGTAAGAGGTATGCCTCGTGTGATGTGGGGACCCGTTCATAGGGACGTTGTTGTGGGTGGATTGACAGATGGTGATTATGGAGACCCATCGGTGAATTCTTCTTAGTATTGATAAGTCGTGAGGACGAAAATAAATGAAGGATTTTTTATTATGTTTTAGTAGGTTGTGATATTTTCTTAGGATTTTTGGAATGTAATTGTCAAATTTGTTGTATTTTAGGGATTTATAGTCATTGAATTTTAAGCTGAAAGAGTATTACACTTGGTTTGCGTGTTTTTGGGTGTAGAAAATTTTGCAACAAAAATTAAAGTGGTCTTGGCACGAGCCATGCCAAGCCTAGTGCTGCATGCCTAACACGAGGCATTCAAGCGGCACGGCTGTGTCATATGAATGCCGCCTAGAATGACCAATCAGCTTACATGAGGGTCCTATAAAACCCTCGTTCCTTCCTTCTTCTTCCCAAAAAAGCAGACGCGATCCCACACCTTTCAGAGCCTAAAATCCTCTTATCTCCCTCAATTCTCAACCAAATTCAACAAAAAAAATAAATTCCAAAACACTCTCCTTCACTTTTCAAACAAAGCCTAGTAGAAACCAGCTCCAGAAACAACCAAAAAATTGCCCAGGTTCGAAGAAAATCCGTTCGGCCTCCTTCAAGTTTTTCTCCCTAAAAACTTGAAGATTCTTTCATTCCAAGTGTTGGGGATCACCAGGTTTTGCTCTAGGAGGAATTATGCACACTCCATGGGCCTTAATTCATCAAAATCTGCAGCCAATTTACTATTAGGTATCTTGGCTAAACCCTGTCTTTGAAGAATTGGAAATTTTTAAAATTTTGGATTTTTGAAATTGCATGTTTAGGACATTAGTGAGGGGCTTGAGTGTGATTTCTTGAATTATTTTTGTGGGCAAGGTTTGACTCTTGGATAGCTGAATTAAGGTTATGATTAAGACTATTAGTGCATTGTTTGATTGTCTGTTATGTTTCTTCTTTTGCTATTGAGATGTCGAGACAGAGAGCAGACCCGAGTGCCCCCTTTATGCGATTACAGACACTCTGCCCGGACCATTAGGAGCGATGAGAGTGTCTTGTGGGACGTCCCATCCTGGAGACCAGGTTTGTGGACATGCATGTCATTAAGGACCTCAAGCCTTACAAACTGATCAAGGTTCTCCGGAAGAAGATTGTTCTGGAGGGATTTGTTGAGAAGTTTTCCCCCATGTACACCAGGTACACATTGGAGTTCCTTGCTACTTTTGAGGAAGGAACCAATAGGCGGGGTGAGAAGGTGGCGAGGTTCTACCCGGGGAGATGAGGCCTGCTCTATGACTTACCAGGAGATTGCCTCATGCTTCGGGTGGAAACACGTGACTGAGGTGACCTACAATGGCACAGACTGCTTAGGATTCGAGGTTGGATCATTCCGGCCCACCATCACCCAACGACTGTGGGAAAAAGAAGCAAGAATAGAGATATAGTGCATTCGGTGCTGAGGTACATGGCTCGGTTGCTGACTACGGTGGTACTATGCTAAGGAGAGGCTACCACTTCGACTCAGAAGGACTGCAAAATTTTGTGGTTGATTTGCACGGGGTTCGCCTGCCTTGATCTCGTGGAGTACTTCATCTACCAGTGCTGCTAGATTTCCACGAGAGAGGGAGGCAAGATAGCAGTTGGGGCACAATATCACTTCTGACTTCTCATTTTAGCCTCCCATTGGATGATGGCATGTGGGAGAACCTGACCACCCAGTACACCCTTACGTTGGGCACCTTAGTGGAGACAACATGTCTACTGGCGCTACAAAGGTGCCGAATTCATGAGGCTTCCCCAGGCTGAGAGGACCAAGCTCATACCGCCATTCACGATTCAGCAGCTTCTTATAGAGCCGGACTAGGGTGCCAGAGTAGTTGTGAGAGGTGCCCACGAGGAGCAGGATGAGGAGCAAACCAAGGAGTACGAAGAAGAGTAACACTCCTGACTTTTAATCTTGTTTAGCATAAGAAATGGAACGAGTAAGGCCCTGTCCAGTTCAGCTGAATTGGAGCTGAGTTGAGTTGAGCTGAATTTATTGGAGCTGAGAAGAGATGAGAAGAGTTGAGAAGAGCTGAGTTGAGTTGATTGGAGCTGAGATGAATTGAGAGGAGCTGAGAAGAGTTGAGAAAAGCTGAGAAGAAGGAGAGTTGAAAAGAGCTAAATTGAACTTAACTGAGTCAGACTGAACTGAAATGAATCAAATAAATTGAAATGAAAAAACAGAATCAAACCAAATCCAACAAAATTGAACTGAATCAAATTGAACTAAATTGAACGAAAATGAACCGAATTGCATCAAAATGAACCCAGTTGAATAAAACTGAAGTGAAATGAATTACACTAAACTAAAATGAATCAAACTGAAGTGGACTTAGTCCAACAGAATGAGACTGAATTAAGCTGAACCAAACTTAATTGAACTGAATTGAATAAAATGTTATTGAACAAAAAATAGTTAAAAGAAGATAACGATTAAATTATATTACATATTAATAATTAATAACTATTAATTAATAATAAATTATGATATAAATAATAGTGCATGTGA
>JAULKK010293650.1:0-13118 GCA_032355705.1 Rubia peregrina
GAGTGTACCCTGCGGGCTAGACGCTGCTTCTCGTGTCATTGAAGAGGTTTGGGCGAAATTCCCCTTCAGTGAAAGATACAATTTCCGCAAAATCAGAGTCTTCGTAAGGAGATTCATATCAGACACTCTCTGTCTTCCAAGGAATGAGAAGTCAAACCAATACTAGTTATACGGACACTGATGGGACAACTCTAGTCCCATTAGCCACCAAACCACATATAATAAGGAAGAGTGTTGGACACAAGGTAAGATCTTTCCATCAGTTTATTATTCACTTATATGCATTTATACATGGCTTTTATGGCTAACGGGAGCGTCGATGTGGGTACGGCCATGTGTCTTCCTGTCTAACCTTTATATGTCTGTCTTGTAGGTTCAGGTGTATATTGGGCTGATACGGATCATCATCGGACATACTAAAAATTTCGGTATAAACAGCATCCCAGAAGGATATGATGAGGAGGCTGGAGAAAATGGAGGATAGGCAGCCTCGGTGGAGAGGACGTGACATGCTCCCAGCGGAGCTCTTCCCAGAGCAAGAGGGTGATTCTGAAGCACCCACTAGAGGAGAGAAGGGGTCCCATACAGTTTAAAGTAGAGCAGGGAGAGAGAAAAGCACAACTTCTTCGGGGGGGAATGAATGACTTGAAGCTAGAGAAACTATGGCAGACCGCAAGTATAGAGAGGGTTATTTACCACTCCAGAGAAATAAGGAACAGGTCTGACAAAAGGCACCGCCAAAAGAAAGAGAATAAGGCTCAAGTAGGGAGACTAGGGGCTTGCCGTTTACCAGGAAGATACAACTGTTCATGAAGGATTGAAGCTAAAAATACCGATGAACCTGGGGCAGTACAATGGTGAGGCCGAACCGGAGAACCATTTACACACCTTTTGCACCAACATGGCCACTTTCGCAATATCGCAAGCCATATGGTGCTGGTTGTTCACAACTACCCTGACAGTTGCAGCCAGGGTATGATTTAGAAACTTGGAAGACGGGATGATCGACATATTTAGTCAGTTAGAGGAGAATTTTTTTACCCATTTCATGTAAAGGAAGAAGTTGCAGAAGACAAGATCAGAGATGATTACCATCAAGCAGAAGCCAGCGGAGACATTATCGACGTACTGGAAGAGGTTTAACGATGAAGAAAATCAGGTAGAAGAGAAGAGTATCCAGTTCCTCATTGAAACATTTGTGAACGGTCTGAGGCATGAGTTTTTGTTGCTGGACTTCACTCTGGACCCGCCGACGATTATTGATGAATTGACGAGGAGAGTTGGAAATTTCAACATAATAAGCCTGGCTGACAAAAGGAGGAAAGGAGCACAAGGGGGGCCAAAGCCAGCAAAGGGTCAACAAAGAGAGCTTGGAAGGAAGGACGAGAAAAGTGGGGGCTGCTCGAGCAAGCCAGGCATCCAACAGATGGCCAGCAAGTTCAGTAGGTCGGAAAGGATTTTCACCCCACTAATCAAAACGCCCAAGGATATCTTTGTCCTATGTGCAAGAAAGGTCATCTTGGAAGTACCTCCCAGGATAAAGAAAGAGCCCGATAAGAGAAATAAGTCCCATTTTTATGAGTATCATGATGACCATGGTCATGATACAAATGACAGCATTCATCTGAAGCACAATATTAAGGACGCGGTGCAAAGTTGGGAACTAGCACATTTGGTAAAAAGCGCGAATAATCACAAGAAGGCTACATACTATAGAAAACAAGTACAGATGATTTTGCAGGCAGGAATACACTCAAGGTAGGGCAAGGAGAGCCGAAAGAGAGGGAATGATAGACAAGGGAAAGGAGGTGGCCAGGGCTGAGAAAGGTGATGAACGCCGCAAGATGCAGAGAGAGAATACTCCTGGTGATGAGGGCATAACTGCTATGGTGACATACATATACACCATCATAGGTGGAAGCACGGGAGGAAGGACTGAATCTCAGCGAAAAGCCCGCTGCAGACAAACACAGCAGCCAATGGCAGAGGAAATGAAGCTGGGAACAAAAAAAGAAATAACATTCGACGATAGAGACCTAATACCGGACAGACCAGCAGGAGTAGATGCAATTATGATAACAGTCAGGGTGATTGATAAGAGGATTCATTGGGCCAATGTGGACGGTGGAAGGTTTGCAGGTTATGTACTGGCATAGTTTCGAGACGCTGGACGAGAATACAAGGAGGAAGTTAGAATGCACAAGTATCCCAACGGTAAACTTTGCAGGCATAATAGTATGGTCAGGAGGTACTATACCCCCCTCAATGATGGTGGGAGAAGGCGAAAGAAGTAAAACAGTGGACATGGAGTTTATAGTTGTGAAACCAAATAGCCCCTACAGCCTGTTACTAGGCAGGTCGGCACTAGCATTGCTTAAGGGAATAGTGTCCACCCTGCAATTGTTGAAATTCCCAACTAGAGGAGGGATATCCAAGGTAAAAAGGAGACCAACAAATAGTTAGAGAGTGCAACATGATTGCACTTAGCAAGAGGAAACGAGAAGATAAAGGTGGGAGCCATGAGATACAGGTCAACAAAGCAAGGCCTGCTAGGTTAATCACAGACAGAAATGACCTATCAAAGCTTGGCACAAAAGTGGAAGCAATTAAGATAAATGGAAGCTAGTCGGTGCAGGTAGGAACCAATCTTCCACCTCAAGTGAAAAGAAAGCTGATAAAGGTCCTGGAGGAGAACATGCGAGCCTTCTCCATGAGTTGAAAATGGATCCCTCTCACAAGCCGGTCAAGCAAAAGAAGAGGGTGTTATGCAGGGAGGGAAATCAAGCAGTCAATAAGGAGGTAGGCCAGCTAGTTGCAACAGGGATCCTAGAAGAAATCCCTAACCCAACTTGGCTAGCTAACCAGTTCTGGTGAAGAAGACTGACGGCAGCTGGAGAATGTGTGTAGATTATACGAACCTGAACAATGTCTTCCCCGAGGACTGCTACCTGCTGCCAGTCATTGACCAGAAGGTAGAGGCCCTTACTAACTACCCAATTAAATGTTTTATCGATGCATACATGGGGTATCATCATATCCTCAAGCTAGAATGTGATGTAGAAAAATCTGCTTCTGTCATGGAGAAAGGGGATTTCGGCTGCCGGATGATGCCTTTTGGCTTAAGAAACTCCGGAGCAACATATCAAAGGGTGGCGGATAATGTTTTTCAGAAACATATTGGAAGACACTTGGAGGTGGATGACATGGTGATAAAGAGAAGCCAATGCAAGACTTTTATAAAAAATATGTCAGGGAGATCTTGATGCAATTCAGGGAGACCGGGATGAAGCTGAACCCAGCCAAGTGCCAGTTGAGCAGGGAAGTTCTTAGGACACATGGTGTCGAATGAGGGCCTACACGTAAATCCCAAAAATATAAAGGCGTTACTGGAAGTGAAATTGCAAACACGGTGAAGGAGGTGCAGAGCATGAATAGGAAGCTGGAAACTATGAATCATTTCATGTCACGAGCGGCTGAAAGAGCGCTCCAATTCTTCAAAACACTGAAAGGGTGTGTGGATAAAAAAGAAAGGTACAATGGGGAGAATTATAGGAGAAGGTATTTGAGAGCTAAAGACCTACCTGAAATATCTGCCCACTTTGACCAGAAGAGAACCTATATTTGTATGTGGCAGCAAGTGACAAGGTAGTAAGCGGGGCACTAGTTGAAGAAGAGAACAAATTTCAACGACAAGTGTACTTTGTTAGCTGGGCCCTGCCGGGTCCAAACCAGAGATACATGAATCAGGATAAGTTGGCATTAGCCCTAATCCATGCAGCAAGAAGGTTAAGATAGTATTTCTAAGCGCACCATGTTGTGGTTCTGACGAATCAGCCACTCAACGAAATACTGACCAAACCGGAAAGCTCAAGGAGATTGATGAAGTGGGTGGTTTAGCTGAGAGAACATGTCATCGAATATACCCCGAGAAGGGAGATAAAGGGGCGGGGGATGGTAGATTTTCTAGCGGAGAGGCCAAAGGAGAAAAAGATGAAAGAAGCTATGGTGGAAGATGAATCTTAGCCTGCTAGCTGGAACAAGAAAGCAGGTGCGTGTGGAAGTTGTATGTGGACGGAGCCTCTGGAGTGGAGGGAGCAGGCGCAAGCTTGGTAATTTCAGACCCAGAAGGGGTGGAGTCAACCTATGCCCCACACTTCAGTTCCCAGCCTCCAATAATGAAGCAGAATATGTGGCGTTAATCGCAGGCATGGAGATAGCTAGGAAGCTGGAGTAAAGAAGCTGCAAGCCTATAGAGACTCAATGCTGGTAGCTAACTAATATAATGCTAGTACACCGTCAAAAATCCAACAATGATGAAATACATGGACAAGGTCAGAAGCTTGATGAATGAGTTTGAAGAATTTGACATCACCAGGGTCTCAAGGTCGTAGAACACGAGAGCAGATGCGTTGAGCAAGTTGGCCTCCTCAACTCATACACACTTAACCAAAAATGTACTAGTGGAGAAGCTTGCATGCAGGTTAATAGACACAAGACAGGTAGCGGTGATACAGGGGGTCAAGGTCTAAGTGGATGACACCAGTTTACAATTACCTAGAACGTGAGGAATTTCCGATAGAGGACAATGGGGAAAGGACAATTAAATGAAAGGTTCTACAGTACCCTGTGAGAAACAGGTTGTAGTACAAGAGAGGTTACACTGAACCATAGCTCAGATGTGTAGAACTCGAGTTGGAAGAAACAATTCTCAGGGATATTCATGAAAGAAGTTGCAGCAACCACCAAGAAAGAAGAAGAATGGCACAGCAGGCAATAAGAGCAAGATACTTTTAGCCAACTCGAAAGCAAATTTGGAAAAAATGGCCAAAGAATGTCACAGGTGCCAAGAACACGGGAAGGTGCAAAGCCTTCCAGCAGAACGAATAACCAGCATAAAATCACCTTGGCCTTTTGCAAAATGGGGGATTGACATCGTATGACCATTCCTGGAGGCAGTAAGAAGAAAGAAGTTTATACTTGTAGCAATAGATTACTTCACAAAATGCGTGGAAACAGAGGCTGTAGCGAGCATAACAGGTAAAAGAATCACAAACATTTATGGAAGAGCATAGTGTGCATGTTCGGCATCCCGCGGGTGATTGTAAGCAATAATGGAAAGCATTTTTCCCATGAAACTTTCTGGTCGTTGTGCGCGGGATTGAATATAAGACAGCAGTTTACCTTCGTAGCTCACCTGCAAGTAAACGGGCAAAAGGAAGTGACAAACAGAACAATCGTTCAAGGATTGAAAAAGAGGTCGGGACAAGCCAAAGGAGAATGGATAGATGCATTAATGAGTGTGTTGTGGGCATACATGATTACGCCAAGGACCGCTACAGGAAAATCGCTGGCTGTGTTTCAGGACCGAGGCAATAATTCCTCCAGAAATAGTAGTGTCCAGCATGAGAGTAGCTGAACCAATGAGTTTGGAAGAAAATGAAGAAGCTTTCAGGGAAAACTTGGATGCCCAAGTTGAGCTCGGGAAGAAGGTTGCACTAAAATAAGCGGCGTACAAGTCCTAGATGGAACAACATCATAATAAGGTGCGGATAAGATCCTTAAAAGTGAGGGACTTAGACCTAAGGAAGAATGAAGCAAGTCGGGCCAAGGGTTAAAAGAAGATGGACGCAGAATGGAAGGACCCGTACAAGGTGACTGAGGTGCTGGGGAAAGGAGCATACGAAATGGAGACGATGGACGGAAGGTTAATTCCAAGAACTCAGAATATGGCTAACCTGAGAAGGTACTACGATTAAGTAATTGTAGTACTATGTATGCATGATACCTACAGTTTTATGGGACAGGTAGGCGAGACGGGGTTCCTAAAAGGATCAAATCTCTTAAGAACCTATAAAATGGTATGATCCTGAGGAAATCCCAACATGCACCCCCGTTCCATAATGTATATCGCTTATTTATTCAGGAGTGGTAGGTGCAAGAAGGGAAATGAACCTCCGGCCACAACTAGTGTCGGAGAACAATGAAGCCCGATCAAAGGTAAAGTTACAGCGCTGGCCCCAACTGCCAGCGCAATTGCAGGCTGGATGTCAAAAGAGCAAAGGGAAATGAACCTCCAGCCACAAGTAGTGTCAGAGAACAACAAAGCTCGATCCAGGCTAAAGTTCCAGCGCTAACTCCAACAGCTAGCGCAATTATAGGCTGGATCTCAAGATGGCAAAGGGAAATGAACTTCCAGCCACAACTAGTGTCAGAGAACAACGAAGCCCGATCCAGGCTAAAGTTGCCGTGTTGGCCTTAACAGCCAGTGCAAGTGCAGGTCGGATTACAAAAAAGCAAAAGAAATAAACCTCTGGCCATAACCAGTTCCGGAGAGAAATGAGTCAAATCTGAGCTAAAGTTGTTGCGCTGACCCCAACCACCAGCACAAGTGTAGGGTAGATCACAAAAGGGCAAATGAAATGAACCTCTGGCCACAACAGGCGTCGGAGAGAAATAAGTCTGATCTAGGCAAAAGTTTCCGTGATGGCCCCAACAACCAGCACAAGTGAAAACCAGATCACAAAAGGGCAAAAGAAATGAATCTCCGGCCACAACCAGCACCGAAGAGAAATGAGTCTGATCCAAACTAAAGCTGTCATGCTGGCCCCAACAACCAGAGTAAGTGCAGGTCGGATCACAAAATGGCAAAAGAAAATGAACATACGACAATGGTCAGTGCCGAACAAAATTAAAACCGAATCCAGGTTAAAGTCGCAACGCTATCCCTAATAGCCAGCACAATTGTAAGCTGGATTATACAAGGCAAGGGTCACAAGACTCTGATCACAGCCAGTGTCGGAGTTAAGTGAAGTTAGATCCAGGTTGAAGCTGTAGCGCTTGCCCCAACAGCCATCACAATTGCAGGGTGGATCTTAAAAGGGAAAAGAACCTCCGGCCATAACGAGTGCCAGAGGAAAAAGAAATCGATATAGGTTAAATCAATAGTGTTGGCCCTAACAAATAGCAAAAATGTCGGTCGAATCTAAAATGGCTAGAAGCAAAAGTTAAGATAAAAATATCGAATGAAGTAGTTAACGTTAACTGATGAAGCAAGCAGTACTAACGATTACGAAGAAATGAAAAAAAAATTAACATTCAAAGACTAAAGAAGCAAATAATATTATTATATACCTCAACAGGGGAATATACAAATGACAAGGAACAAAGAAAAAAGATCTCCAGGGCTTCATCGCGGCATCCTCGTTGTCGACCTCCTCAACGACCATGATGCTAACCTCTCTGGCTCTGTCATCCCTCTTGGCACTGCCAACAACTTGAGAAGCCTCTCCGGAAGGGACTCCAGTATTTTTAATGTGTGAATGAGTCCCATTGGCAGAATGTGCATCAGCTTCAGAGGAGATGCCTTCGGGGCCCAACTGTCGAGTTCAGCCAATGGCAATCCCTGGTGCAACTGAGAAAAGTACTCAGTGAAGGTGTATTCCCGAAAAGGAATAAAAGCAGCACTAAGGCCAACCCGCAGTTGATTCATATCTTCAGTACAAGACTAGAGGTCGATGGCCCCCATCAGCGCGCCGCTCAGCAGCTCAGGTTCCTTATTACTCCGCACCAAGCGGGAATAAAAGCTCAGGAAGCCGTGAGTGAAGACCCAGTCCTGGAAGGCTTTCAGCTCAGCAACCCTTGATTTGGCATGGGTTATGGAGTTCTACAAAGAGCCGGTGACTCCTTTCTCCAGCTCCAGGTTCTTCTCCAGCTCCAGGTCATGCTCCAGCTCCATGGCTCGACGAGCTTGAGCAAGCAGGGAGGCCAGACCGCGCTTCAGCTGACCCACTTCCGCCCGTAACCTGTCATTTTCCTCATGCATGGCCTTGGAAGAATAAAGTTGCTAGAAAAAAGGAAGCAAGTAAGAACCGGACAAAAATAAAAGAAAAAGAAAAATTAATAAGTAAAGAAAATCACCTCAAGAACGGTTGTCGCTGACTGGTCAGTGAGAAAGTTGTTACCGGTGACATCGAGGGAGAATTTGCACAACCAAGTGTTAAAGTGAGGAATGACAGGGCCTTGAAAACGATCTTCATCCGAGTTGAGGTGCTGCGCAGGGGACCCGGTGAAGACCCCTGGGAAGAGGAACTGTGCGCGAAGGGAGGTGAAAAGGGAATCATTATGACAGAGCGAGTCACAAAAATAAGTTCGTCCTAGCTGGGGTTGGTGTCTCAGGAACTTCCTCAGAAAAGACGGTGTAGGGAGGTAGGTTGGGACCTGCTCCGCTCTTCACAGCCCTCCTTCACAGCTGGCGACGAGCCCTCTTCAAGGCAGATTCATCCTCGTTAACTTGATTATCTGAGATGTTGATCGCCTCAACTTTTTGGTCAACGACCCCAGTGGCATCGTTAGTTTGGGAAGTCGGACGCTTGCTTCTGGCCCTGCGAGGTCGCCTGGAAAGGTCGCACAGGAAAGTAGTTACAGACATTTCTGCAAAAGAAAGAATGTAAATAGGTTAACAATATGCACAAACAATCAGAATCAATGTCCCTGTTAAACAGTAAAAATGACGCAATGAATATATACCACTCAGGTTTATGAGACCCTCGCCGAAGGGTAGAATCACGCAGGACGTGGTGACACTCACGACCTCAAGATTGGATATGAATGGTTGCAGGGAAGACGCTTTAATTGTTGTAAGGCGAAGGGATAAATGACCCTCTCACCCTCAACTGGGCCCAGGACAAGGTTCTTGTTAATGCCAAAATTTGTAATGGGCTTGACCAGGAGCTAGTTGTTCTTGGACTGTTTAGGCTGTCAGAGTATTCCCGTTAAGACCTCTGTGCAGGTCTCATTCCGGCATGATTCCAGAATAAAATGGGTACCTATAAAATAGCACAGGTCACTCAGGGCGGGGTGGTGTGTGATCGCACCCACTCTGATGCCCAAGTCAGGTCGTAGAAGTGGGTGTATAGAAGATGGAGCTACAGTATGGGTCACTCAGGGTGGGGTGGTGTGTGACCGCACCCGCTCCGATGCCCAAGTCAGGTCGAAGAAGCAGGTGTAGAGAATTTGGAGCTAAAGTATCGTGGAGGTTGTAGTAGAACATACCCTTTCTGATGGCTTTTCTTCTCCTTTTATAGGTGTAGAGTTATGCCCCTATTAAGTTAGATATTGGGTCTTTAGGCCTGTTTGAAAAGAAACATAGGTATTCCAGCCCATACTTTATCAGGTTCCCCTTAGCCCAATGTCGCGTTGATGAACGGTGCAGGGCATTGGGGGTAATATGTGTCTGAATGTGATTGCAGACGTACATCCCTATTCGTCAAGCTAGAGTTATACATCTTGATTTTCTCCTCCAGGGTTAACCTTTAATTCCCCTGTTCATGTACCCTAATAACGTTGGCCTAGGCTCTACGTCCAGCCCTTCTAAATCATGATCGAACTCTTTCGGGTTGGTCTTGTTGAACTTTGAAAGAATTATACGTTGTTTCCTGCTGTGTTGACCTATACTTTGCATCGCAACATCGTAAAATTCTGCCTGGGTCACACTGTGCGACCATCTTGGCATTGGCCTAGGCTCAGCGCCCAGGCCTTCTAAATCATAGCCGAACTCTTTCGTTTTGGCTTCATAATCCTTGGAAAAAATTATACGTTGCTGCCTGCTTAGTCAACCAGGACTTTGTATCGCAACTTCGTAAAATTCTTCCTGGGTCGCACTTTGCGACCATCTTGGCATTGGCCTGGGCTCTACGTCAGGCCTTCTAAATCATGGCCTAACCCTATTTTTTAGCCTCATTAATCCTTTAAAGAATTATATGTTGCTTCCTGCTTAGTCAACCTGGACTTTGCATCGTAACTTTGTAAAATTCTGCATAGGTCGCACTTTGCGACCACCTTGGCCTTGGCCTGGTGTCTGCGCCCGGGCCTTCTAATCACGGTTGAACACTTTTTTTGGCATCATTAATCCTTAAAACTATTATACATTGCTGCATGTTATGTCGAACTGTACTTTGCATCACAGCTTCGTAAAATTCTACCTGGGTCGCACTTTGCGACATTCTTGGCATTGGCTTGGGCTATGCACCCGGGCCTCCAAATCATGGTCGAACTCTTTCATTTCAGCCTCATTAATCCATAACATAATTATACGTTGCTTCCTTCTTAGTCAACCTGGACTTTGCATCGCAACTTCGTAAAATTCTGCCTGGGATGCACTTTGCGACCATCTTAGCTTGGCCTCGGCTCTGCGCCCGGGCCTTTTAAATCATGACCAAACTATTCCGTTTAAGCATCATTAATCCTTGACAGAATTATACGTTGCTACCAGCTTAGTCAACCAGGACATTGCATCGCAGCTTCGTAAAATTTTGCCTGGGTCGCACTTTGCGACCATTTTAGCATTGACCTAGGCTTTGCGCCCGGGCCTTCTAAATTATGGCCGAACTCTTTCATTTTAGCCTCCTTGATTTTAGAAAGAATTATACGTTGCTTCCTACCTAGTCAACCTAGACTTTGCGTTGCAGCTTCGTAAAATTCTTCCTAGTCGCACTTTACGATCATCTTGGCATTGGCCTGGGCTCAGCGCCCGAACCTTCTAAATCATAACCGAACTCTTTCGTTTTGATCTTATTGATCTTTGGAAAATATTATGTTCATTTCGGCTTCATTAATCCTTGACAAAATTATACGTTGTTGCCTGTTTAGTCAACCTAGACTTTGCATCGCAGCTTCGTAAAATTCTGCCTGGGTCGCACTTTGCGACCATCTAGGCATTGGCCTGGGCTCTACACCTGGGCCTTCCAAATCATGACCGAACTCTTTCATTTCAGCCTCATTAATCCTTGACAAAATTTACGGTGCTTTCTGCTTAATCAACCCGGACTTTACATCGCAACTTTGTAAAATTCTGCCTGGGTCGCACTTTTTGACCATCTTGGCATTAACCTGGGCTCTATGCCCATGCCTTCTAAATCATGACCAAATTCTTTTGTTTTGGCCTCATTAATCCTTGACAGAATTATACGTTACTTCCTGCTTAGCCAACCGGGAATTTACATCGCAGCTTCGTAAAATTCTACCTAGGTCGCACTTTGCGACCATTTTAGCATTGGTCAGTGTCTGCGCCTGAACCATCTAAATCATGGCCAAAATATTTGGTTTCATCCTCCTTAATCCTTGATAGAATTATACGTTATTAGATGATGTGTCGACCTGTACTTTACATCGCAGCTTCATAAAATTCTGCCTGGGTCGTACTTTGTGACCATCTTTGCATTGGTCTGGGCTCTACACCCAAGACATCTAAATCATGGCTGAAATATTTTATTTTGGCCTCATTAATCCTTTACAATATTATATGTTGCTTCCTGCTTAGTCAACCTAGGCTTTGCATCGCAGCTTCGTAAAATTCTGCCTTGGTCGCAATTTGCGACCATCTTGGCTTTGGCCTCGGTTCTGCGCTCGGGCCTTCTAAATCATGGCCAAACTCTTTCGTTTTGGCCTCATTAATCCTTGAAAGAATTATACATTTTTGTCTATTGTGTCGACCCGTACTTTGCATCGCAGCTTTGTAAAATTCTTTCTGGGTCACACTTTGCGACCATCATGGCATTGGCTTGGGCTCTGCGCCCGGGCCTTCTAAGTAATGACCGAACTCTTTCACTTTGGCCTCATTGATTCTTGACAGAATTATACGTTGTTTCCTGCTTAGTCAACCTGGACTTTACATCGCAGATACGTGAAATTCTGCATGGGTCGACCATCTTGGCATTGGCCTGGGCTCTGCACCCGGGCCTTCTAAATCATGACCAAAATCTTTCGTTTTATCTTCATTGATCTTTGACAGAATTATACGTTTGTTTCGGCCTCATTAATCCTTAAAAGAATTATAAGTTGTTGTCTTCTTAGTCAACATGGACTTTGCATCACTACTTCTAAAAATTCTGCCTGGTTTGGCATTGGTCGGGGCTCAGCGTCGGGCCTTCAAAATTAAGACCGAGCTCTCTTTTTTTCCTCATTAATCCTTGAAATAATAATATGTTATTATCAGCTTTCAAAAATTTGAGGCCGGTTGAGTCATCAAGGTTCCCACCATAGAAGTGAGATGGGAAACTTGTTTTTCAAGTTCTTCCTGGTCATTGGGGTTGTTCCTCCTCAAGTCGGCCCTTGAGTGAAAGTTCCTTGACTCTTCGGCTAACTATTCATATATAATCATAGCTTCACCCGAGGATTTCATTCCAAGTGAATCACCACACACTACTCTCACCAACTGTTGGTCTTGATCAAGAAGACTATTGTAAAAGTAGTAGGCCATATCACACTCCTAATAGCCATGGTACGGACAATTGTTGAGAAGTGTCTTGAACCTCTCCCAATAGTGTGGAAAGACTCCCCGTACCCCTGGATGATGTTACTAATGTTCTTCATAAATGCAGCGACTCTTGAGGCTGGGAAGTACTTGGAGAGAAACTTTTTCTTCAACCTTTCCTAAGAAGTCATGCTCCCGGGTGGGAAATAGTATAACCAATATAATGCGGAGTCTCTCAAAGAGAACGGAAACGCCTTCAACATGTATAATTCTTCATTGACTCCCTCGGGAGCATCTCACTACATACCATGCGGAAATCTAGGAGATGCTCGCTGGGGTTCTCCTCGTGCCAACCAAAGAACAATGGTAGCAATTGAATCACTCCAGGTTTCAATACAAAAGGTTTGTGAGCTCCAACTGCCGGATATGTAACACACATATATTGGGGTTCAAAATTGGGAGTCATCACTTCCCGCTTGGGGATTTATTTCTTTTGTCGATCCATCGGGTTTGAAAATGAAAGTCTCCTAGCCCGTATTCAAGTTTTATCCCTAACTCAAGTTCGTAGTGTAGGGTTCTTGGAAGGAGGATCGTGTACGAATCATACACCAAGAACTCGAACAATACGTCCTTGAGCCAAATAAATAGCAAATAAAAACAAACCAAAAACAAACTAGCTTATATTTACAACTAGCATATATTCAAACATAAAATGCTCAAACGCTTAACAATAAAAATGCCCTGTCCCCGGAAGCGGTGCCAAAATATAGGAGGCCGTCGCCGTACCTCTCAAATATACAATTTATAGCCCTAAATGCTTGCTAACTACAACTAAGTAGCTAGTGGCAAGTTGGGATCGTCCACAGAG
>JAULKK010293670.1:0-13116 GCA_032355705.1 Rubia peregrina
TCCCGTTGATTTTTGGTTCAATCTCAAATTATGTCATTGTTTGGTTTATGATTTTGTTTTGATCTAGTTGCAATGATGTGGTTTTGAGATGATTTTTTTTCCAGGGAGTTGAAAGAATGTTTGAAAGGAGGGTCCTCTGGTCATCGCGATCGCAATGGATTTGTCGCGATCGCGATAACCACCGTTGCGATCGCGACATCCAGCGTCGCGATTGCGAAAAACAGGGGAAGAAAACAACTTCCAGCCACCAACATTTGATTGCAATGCCAGCCTCAGAAAATGACATCGTATTAATCACCTTCCACATCAGCCCGCCATGTTGTTGTTCATGATCTGCAACGTCGCTTTAAATATGAACGACTTTGACTTGGACGACGTCGCAACTTTTCCTAACCCATCGTATGCCTTTATGCTTTGATCGATATCACTTTCATGTGGATCCCGACATTAGTTTTTGCGATGTTGCAAGTATGATCTACCATGGTCAGCCTACTGCCATTGACCGATTCTGGTCACAAAACCTACCGATGTCGGTTAAAAACTGAGGTAAAAGGTTATTTATACCTCGGTTCTGAATCAAGGTAAAAAACATACACCTCGGTTCTTCCAAGAATGAAAACTGAGGTAAAAGGTCCTGTAGAACCGTGGTAAAAAGTCCTATTTCTTGTATTGATTTTTTATTGAAGTGGAGGAATTAATCATGGATGTAAACCCAAGATACTAATTATCTTCTTTATTTCCCTATAATTTTTTTAAAAGACCCTATAATTCTATATAGTCCTCTAGTTTTGTAAAAAAGAATTTATCTTGATCAACTTTACAATTTTTAATAAAACATTAATAGTAATTTCTTACTTTTTTTGGGATGACTCACCCTTAAACTCTTATAATTGGAGATACAATCCTACTTACAAAATTCTTGTACTATATAGGTGACATCATGAAAAAATTCTATCAAAACAAAAGATGAAGCTAAGGTGTATGTGATGCGCAACCGAACCTCCGGAGGTAAGTCACAAGCTTTCTTGGCCGGAATCTTCAAGACAAACCCCTGGAGTCATCCATAGGGGGGGGGAGGGGGAAAGCTTCGATGTTAAAGTCAAATATATATTTTCCTTGGAATTAGGAATGAATAGTTGAGTGAATAAAGTTACCTCTCTCCTTATATATGTCGGCATGTTGGGTGCATATAGGATTAGGTAAGGAAACTGTTTTGTTTTCTTATGGAGCATGTACTAGGGCTTTTCCCAGGGCTGAGCCAAATGTTATAACATAAAGGATATAAACCAGAAGGTAATTAAACGGACCTGGGCTAGCTAAATGGGGCGCTCAGGCCCAGTATTAATAATACACTATTAATAAGCCCTCAGAAAGATTTAGGTTTGACCTTCGAATCTTTCTTAGGCTATAGGTACGACCTTCGAGTCTGCCATTGACTAAGATTTTGACCTTTGAATTAGTTTAGGGTTTGACCCTTGAATTTTTTATTCGTTGAGGGTTCGACCTTTGGCTTTCTTATTTTAACTAAGGGTTCGACCTTAACATTGGTTTAGGGTTTGATCCTTGGCTCTCTTTTGCCCGAGGCAGGAGGCCTCGATATTATGGTACAGGGAAGCCTCGATTCCATGGCACAGAGAAGCCTCAAACAAGAGAAACGGAAAGGGCACAAAGCATGTGTTGCCTCCTTGCCTCGGGCGAGTAGCGTCAGTTTTAGATACCATACACACACACCCTTTTCTTATTAATAAGGGGAATATTTTTCTCATGCGGGCGCATTGTCCAATGTTCTTACGCCCCTTAATTAATTTTTGGTGGCCCGAGGTATTCATTACCCTTCTTCTCGCCTTCTACATAAGCCAAATTTGAGGAACATTAATCATTTTTCCCCAAACTTCTCCAAGGCAATTATTCTCTCTCAAAGCACACCTCTAATTTTCAAATTCCTTCGCTGTATTTCCAGAGAGCTCCGACCAAATCACCAGTAAGCCCCTTTTTACCCACTATTTCACCCTTTCTTTCACATTATGAAATGTCACAAACATCACCGGGGTTTAGGGGGGGAATTCCGACCTATTTCCTGGCTGCTTCTAGGTCCGCTGCCAGTGGAGAAGACAGTTCCCATTTTTCAATATTTCTCTATTGTTCCTTTTTCGTGTTTGGTTTGGGTTCTTCTGATGGGGAAGATAGATAAACCTTGGCTCAGTGTACCCTATCGCACAGGGCTTATGCCAGAAGTGGAAAGTGTCAAAGGAGTGAATTCCTAGGGAATTTCAGATCGAAAGAGATGAGGAGGGGAGGTTATATTTTTGGGAAATTCGTACTCCCATTGTCGAGAGTCCCCAACGGGTTCCCAAAGTGATCTATGATTTTCTTGCTGCCTTCCCTGCTGCAATTAAAATTCTTACAGACCTCAGATTGTAGGTCCTTCAAGATGACAAGACTCTTAACAACCCTCGACCGGAGAGATGTGCCATCTACTAACGACATCTGAATTTTGAGCTCCGTTTCCCATTTTCCCCCCTACTATCTCAACTTCTCGAAGAGCACCAAGTCAATATAGCCCATCTTCATGCGAATATTATAACTTACATCATGGCATCCATGACGTAATTTCACAACCTGCAGATCACTCCCTCCTACGAGCTCTTAATACCTGCTCTATATTTACATGTCTTGGAGTAAGTTCATCATGCACACGGATGTGGAGGTCAAGGGTATTCTTACCCTAAGCAACAGATCATCGAAACACCCTATCAATATCTCCTCCAATTACAAAAGATGGAACGAATCTCCCGTCTACACGTTCGAGTGCGAGGCTGGGGTTCGAGAACGTTAGTCAGTACTGTGTGCCCAAAGAGTTGTTCGCAAATAAGGACAAGTTATTGAGGGAACCCCTAGATATCGTATCAACTTATGGGAATCAAGGGTCTAGCTACACTTGGCCCTCATAGGTATACGACCAATGGGTATATGGCCAAGTCCCTGTGATTATAAAGCCGCCTCCCTCCATCGACCCTTCTGATGTGGCCTCAGGCAAGGGTGGCAAGCCCAGGAAGGTGAAAAGGAAAGCATCTTCGAATGCCAAAGAAGGGGTTTCTAAGAAATAAAAGAGTAAGAAACACATCATGATGATAATCCTTCTAAGATTATCGCGCAACCCTGGGGCACCAAACCCACTATCCCCAATATCTAGACATAGGACATTGCCGAGTGGGCATAGTCCTCTTCGAAGGATAACCTTCATGTAGTGTGAAGGTGTTTGCGGCATTTCTAAAACACCATTCTTTAATTTTTCATCGAAAGTCAATACTTCTATTCATTTTTTCACTTTTTTCCTTTTATTTTAGTGGGTTTCAGTAGCAACTTCAGCATTATAGATGAGGAGGAGTTGATCATAGCAGTGTTGATTGTTGCCTCCCCAATGGATCAGACTGGGGTCTTCTCCCCCAAGCCACAATTTACTTCCAACCCTCATAACCAAGACTATTCTGAGGGCTTCGAAACTCAAGATGAAGTTAACCTCAAGTCTGAGGCTCAAGAGCGAGCTAGGATGGCCCGCTAGAGGCCATAATTCCCTAGTCATTCTCCTCAACGAAGGAAGGTTTTTTTATCCAAACCCCCTCAACGATGGTGCTACCTTTCTCATCGCCCTAGGTCCCTCTAATTCCTAGTTCGTTACAGAGCTAGGTGTGGCTTCAATGGTGGGAGCCATAGATTCTGTTCTCCAAGGTAGCTTGGCTAAGGCGCGGGAGATAGAGCTTCTGCTGGTTGAGACTGACCGCGTTATTGAGCTTGAGCCCAAGGGGGTGGGGCTCGAGGGTGATATGAAGAAGGTAGCTAGTGAGCATAAGATGAAAGTTACAGAGCTAGAAAATAAGATGTTCACTCTCGAGGGTGAACTATCCGAAGCCAGGGAGAAGTTGGCCAATGCTTAGGGGAAGTTGGCCGATGCTGAGATATCTGTCAAGGACCTCTCTGATGAGAACACCACACTCAAGGGGTTGTGCTCTGCTAATCAGTAGTCCACTAAGCTCAAAGCCTACACTATAAGCTGATGAAAACACAGAGGTTCCAAAAATTCTTTGGTTCTTTATCAAAAATATGCATCGAGGTTGCTCGGAATAGCCTTGCCACCACCATCAACAAGGATCTTTCCATCAAATACGCTTTGATGGTGGATATGCGCAAGAGAAACTTTTGCCCATCCCAACTCGACTACCTCTAGTGGAATTCCATTCAAGATGAGGGTGTTAAGTTTCCCCTCCTCGAGCACTTAAAGGACTCGGGCCAGTTTTTTACTGCCGAGGATATTTGCAACCTCGAAGTGGAAGAGGCTGACAGGTGGAAGATGGTATATCCCAGAAGTAAGCCAGCCTCCTCGAGCACCTCCAAGACTAATCGTAGTGTAGCGAACAATGATATATGAATTTCTCTCTTAGGGTTTTCCCTTAGAGACTTATTTTATGTAATCCCTATTTTTCTTTGAATGAAAATTTCTTTTCTATCACTTATGCATTTTTATTTTCTTTGCCTTGTACACTTTAGCTCTGGTGCCCTATTACCCTCCCCAAACTCGAATGGGCTCAATCTTCGATTTCTTTTTCCAAGTGATGAAGAAATGGTATCATAAAATCAAAGATTGGGCATGGGACCATTATCTGGCTGTTGGGCGATATTGGTACGATGCCCATCATCTCAAAGGTGAGCTCCATGCCACACACGCAGAGCTCAATCTATGGCGAAATGGCCTCCATGATATGTAGAAGGGTCTCCTTGACAAACTTAGTCATGTAAGGGAAGAGATGGACATTCTAACTGCCACCAAGGATGGGTTATTCGATGACCATCAGCTCTTTTTTTACCGGCACAACAAGCTCATCGCAAAAATCACTACTGATGTGGGGTTTGGCTCGATTCAGGAGTGTTTGGCTACTGCTATGGCCTTCAAGGCCTCCGGGGGGCATCACTCTCTCTCTCTCTCTCTCTCTCTCTTGCAAGAGGCTATCAAACACTACCGCTAAGAAGCCAAGAAACACTTTGAAAATTGTAACTTACTTGGTGAGTGTATTCGCAAAGCTATAGCCAAGCTCGCTAACTGGAAACAACTAACTCGAGATCTTCAATCTCATGTGGCATGCTTGGATTTGAACATTAAAGAGAACGAGCAACTTTGCCTGAGTGCCTACCAAGAAAAGGATAAGCTCAAAAATTATTTACGTGAGCAGGATAGCACATTCAAAACTTATGAGGACAACTTTTGAGCTTACAGCCTCTGGCTTGGGATGGTTGAGCCCACAATCATCACCGATTTTGAGGTGTATCTACAAGAAATCGTGGATATCATGCAGAGTAAAGGGCTTCAACAACATCCCAAGTATGGTGATGCCTACGGCGAGGCTGAGAGGTGGCTTAATTAAAAAAAGATGAGGAGAGTTTCGAGCTCCCGAGCCATCCAAAAGAAGAGCGGAGCATCGAGCTCCTAGGGGTGTAATCCATGCGGACCCTCATGCACAAGCAGCCTTTGGTTCAACAGGCTGCTACTCGGTGCCCCAGCTAAGAAAAAGAAACTGCCCCAGCGGTCTTGACTTAGCAAATTAATCGTGCTCAAAGGGGTGCTCCCATTTGCATTTCAAGTGGTCACTCTTCCTCAAACCAAGCCTGCGGTTTGTCCACTGGTCAAGGATGCGCTATTGGTACCAATCAAGGGACCTCATATGTGGGTAGAGGTCGAGGGATTGCTCCCATTTTTTATCAGGGCGGTAATTCTAACCCTGCGATCGAAGTAACAGAAGAGGACAAAGATCCCGATGTTGCTCCTATGCAATGGAGGCCTAGGAGTCCTATTGAGAGCCCTTTGAGTTTATCCCAAGTGCAGGGGGTCAAGGGCTCAGAAAAGGAGCAACCGTATCTTGATAAGGATTTCATGACGACAATAGTTCCTATCAAGTCACAAATTTTATTAAAGGACCCACTAGTTCCCTTAGAAAAACTTCCACCCCCTTAGTTCTTAGTTTTAGAAATAGGTAGGAGATATGTGCTTGTATGCTGTACTTCTAGTAGTTATATTTCGTAATGGATTCGACCCTTTCATTTGTAATCCATCGTGGCACTTTGTATGGAATGTATATATGGGGTTCAACCCTCTTTACTTAGCGAGTAATCGTGACCTTTTTAATGTGTGCAAATGATTTTATCCTTTTGTTTGTAAGCCATCATGACAATTTTGAATGTATATATTGGGTTCAGACCTTTTTACTTAGAGAGTCATCGTGACCTTCTGAATATACATAAGGTATTCGATACTTTTCCTTTAAAATTCATCATGACATTTTATGTAAGGGATTCGACCCCTTTTCCCTTACAAGTCGTCGTCACATGTTTTGAAGGGAGAGAGGAGATTTGGCCTCCTCGATTCGTAGTGTATTGAGGTGAATAGGGTATACTGGAATGACTTAGAAAAATATTTTTCAAAAGATTGATAACAAGGGTTGGGGAGTCTCTTCGATCTATAGAAAATACCCCGGTCGAAGATACACCCTGGCATATAGCTATTTTCGGGTAAGTTACCCCCTGGCCTGGCCGAATCTATTGGGACTTCGAAGAATAATACCTCCCAAGGTTGGAAACATTCCATCTTCTGGGGATTGGCTCGTCTTGGAGTGTCTCAAGCACATAGCTTCCCCCGAGGTGCACTTCAACAACTTTATAGGGTCCCTCCCAATTTGCAACCAGTTTTCCCTCAGGCTTCTTCTGCCTTTTCTCATTTTTTTCTCATCATGAGGTCTCCCAGGGAGAACTGGATCTTCCAAACCTTTTTATCATGATATCATTTGACCTTCTCCTTCATCTTTGCTTTATGGAGAGATGTTCTTTCCTTCTTTTCTTCGAGCAGATCAAGGTCCAGTTGGCGGTGCTCATTGTTGACCTCTTGGTTTTCATTGCTAATGGCAGATCGTCTGAAGGTGGGTAGCCCAATCTTAGCTGAAATTACCACATCCAAGCTATATACTAGGTTGTATGGAGTTTCACCCATTAAGGAAGACTCTGTCGTTCGGTACGACGAGAGCACGTTAGGCAGTCCATTTATCCAATTTCCTCCCGCCTCTTCGAGCCTTGCTCTGATACAATTGACGATGGTGACCTTCACTTGCCCATTGGCTTGGGGATGGTACACGCTGGTGACTCTCTGACTATCTCATACTCCCTGCACCAGTTTTTGAATAGATCACTAAAAAACTGGATACCATTGTCGGTTATAATGGTTTGAGGGATCCCAAATTGACAGATAATATTTTTCCAGCAGAAGCCAATCACTGCTTTCCCTCTTATGTTAGTTAAGGCTTCGGTCTCGGCCCATCAGTGGGTTAATTTCACCATATATTTTGGGTTGTTATTGAGCTGAAATCTTGTTTAAATTATTGTATATTTATGTTATTTGGAATGTTATTGTAGTTTAGAGATTTAGAGGCTGAATTGTTAAGTTACTGCAGTTTGTGATCGGTATGCCCATACAGACCGACATTCCAGAAATATGAGAGAAGTCCCCATTTGTACTTGAAGATGGAAAAAGAGAACAATATGGAGATAGAAGAGGTTGACCGATGGATTATTTTGCTAAATTATGGCAAGTCAAAATGCAGTTGGAAAAGAATCTGGATTGATTTGAAGACTCCTAAATTGTAGGAGAAAATATTGTGTTTATCTCTTTTGAATTCTGAATAGGAAAGAAATATTTTATTCCTTATCTATCTTTTAGGCTGTAGTAATTTTTGGGAGACCTAGTTTTCACACAGACATTATTCACACAAGACAGTCATACGCACGCAGACAACTTTTCTACGCAAACAGTATTTGGTTTTTGAATTCTTCAGTGTTTTTATTCAGACAATTTTCACCATTTATTTTTATGTTTTTATTGTTAATTCAATTATGTTTTCTAGCTAAATTCATCTTTTTCGGTAAATATCAAGGAAGTACTGGCATCAATTCTCGTGAGATCTAATTAGCTTTTAATCCTTTGATTGCATGCTTGCATAAGTTGTTCTTGATTATAATGTTTATGGTTGCTTTCATGTTATTGAGTAGTGCGCAATATTTGATAGCATGTTAGTTAATTTAATGTCAATTGAACCAATCATCCGTAATTGTGATTTAAGTTCAATCAGTGGTAGGGAGTAACAGTCTTAATTTGACAGTCATGCGTCACAGTTTGTTGGTTATGAATTGGGTCTTTTTCATTCTTAATGCTGCTAGCATATTAAATCTATAGAGCGTCTCTTAGGTTATATGTTAGTTAGAGAAACAGTTGGTGATACATCCTCCTGATTAACGACAAGGTAAGGAAAGATTGGTTGCTTGCAACTATAACCAATTTGTGTTCATGAATTTAAAGTAATATTTGTATCAAGGATCGAGATAGAAAGCCAGTACGGAAATGATCGGAACCAAATTTTTATCATCATAGTTGAATCTTTTTGCAATCTATAACAATGTTGCAATCTCGTTTTTAATCAATTTTTGGTTTTTCTTATTCACTACCCTCATCTGGTTACATTGTTTACGAATTTTCAGATTAAAGATTAAGGAAAAAAGTCTCACCAATCTCTTGGGAAACAAACTCCTAAACTTAAAATTCAGCTTAGAGCTTGATTTATTTTTGGCGTAAAATGACACACCAGCCCATTTCGTGAAGTAATCCACAACAACGATCAAGTATTGGAAGTGCCCCGGAGCCTCTGGGAAGGCCCCTACCAAATTGATCCCCCATTTATCGAATGACCGAGAACTATTTATATTCATCATTTGGGGGACGTGAGTGATTGAAGCATGCCTTTAACATTGGTGAAAGGCTTGGATATGTCTATTGATACCATCAAACATCTTAGGCCAGTAATACCTTGTTAGGAAGAGTTTCTTTGCTATCGATCGATCCACCTAATGGCTTCTGCATACTCTCTCGTGAGTCTCGCGGATCAGGTAATCAGCTTCGTGTGGGGCTACGCATCAAATAAATATTTGTAGATGGCCTCGTCGATAGAGCACATCCCTATGGATCACATACTTAGGAGCATTTAGTCCTATCTTCCTTGATTTGATTGCATCTTTTGGGAGGGTACCATCTCGAAGGTAGCTCATAATTTGGGTCATTCACTAGTTCTCCTCCTCCATCATCATCACTGTCGTTTATTCCTCAAATCTATGCTTACACAGCTTTTCCATCATTAATTTCCTTTGAAACCTTAGGTCAAGGACCGACAAGGATAATTTTCTCAAGGTTTCAGTCTTGTGGTTCTTTTATCGAGGAACTTGTGTTAGGGTGTAGACATGGAAATGTTTTAAAGATGAGCTTTACCACCTCTAGGTAGCATTGCAAGCTCTTTTCCCTAGCCTCATATTCCCCCTTGACTTGCTGGACCACAATCTGTGAATCGCTGAAAACCATCAAGTTTTGAACATTTAGCTCTTTTGCTAGTGAAGTCATGTAATCAGTGCTTCATACGCAGCTTCATTATTTTTGGCCTTGAAGTCAAAGTGTAGTGCGTAGTGGTAGTATTTTCCCTCAGGTCTTGTGAGAAGTATGCATGTTCCACTTCCCCTCGAGTGTGATGATCCATCTACATAGAGTTTCCATGTCTTCTTGAACTCTTTCTTCTCATCAACCTCAATGACCTCTATTTTTTCCATAATGTAATCTGCCAAGGTTTGGCCTTTGGTAGCTGTCCTTGGGTAAACAATCCGCCAAGCCTCGAGCTTGAGAAGCCCCTGCCTGATCGGATGATTGGTAAACAGAATGATTGTGACTTTGAAAGTATGGTCGCAGTCTCCTTGCCATACGGACAATGGCCAATATTAGTCTTTCGAGGGCTGTATACCAAGTTTTTGGCCCCTGCAAGACCCTACTCACAAAGTAGATAGGGTGTTGTGCCCTCTATTTCCTTTTTACCAAGACCGCACTTAAGGGGGAGTTTGAGATGTATATATAAGTAAAAAATATTTCCCTCTCACTGGCTTCATCAGGGTGGGTAGGCTGTGAAAGTGTTCTTTTTGGTCTCAAAAGGCTTTCTCACACTCCTCTGTCCATTGAAATTCTTTGATTTTTTAAGCACATCAAAGAATGAGAGGTGTTTCTAGGCACCTTTAGAGAGAAAATGGTTGAGTGCGGCCAGCGATCCAGTGAGCCTATAAACATCCTTGACCGTTTGAGGGGGTTTCATGTTCATCAAGGCCTCAACTCTTCGGGATTTACATCGATTTACCTCTCGGAAACCATGAAACCCAGAATATTTCCAGCCCCCACTCCAACTATGCACTTGGCAAGGTTTAGCTTCAAGTTTGACTCTCAAAGATTCTGAAATGTTTTCACCAGGTCCGGCAGGAACTAGCTGTAGCCCTTGCTTTTTTACCACCATATCCATGTTCCTGCCGATCTAGTTTTTAAAGAGTTTATCGATCAACATTTTGTAAGTCTCCCCTCCATATTCCAAGCTGAATGACATCTTTTTATATAAAATGTCCCAACATCTATTATAAATGACATCTTTTGCTTGTCTTCCTCTGCCATAAGTATCTGGTGGTAGCCTTTATATGCATCGAAGAAAGTAAGTACCTTGTATCCTGCTATTGCCTCTACTAGCATATCGATGGATAACGGTGGGTAGCTATGTTTGGGGCAGCATTTGTTAAGATCTGTGAAGTCAATGCACATTCGCCAAGCACCATCGTTCATGGGAACTATGACAGGATTCACAAGTTTCTTGATTTCCTCTTTTATGGCTTCGACTCTTTCTTGGTCAAATGACCTTCACTTCTGTTTGATAAGATTCTGGGATAGGTTAATGTTCAACTTGTGAACCATCAACTACTAGGGAACTCATGTCAGATGGGAAGTGCTCCATGAAAATACGTCTGCATAACCATCGAGAATGACCTTTAGCTTCTCTTTTGCTGCAGGTGGCATCCACTTTCCCACAACCACAGTCACCGATGATTGAAAGGAGAATGGTTTGGTGTCTGTGGGTCCAATTTACCCATGAATCGAAGCAACATTGTCCCCCTTCTTTATCTCTTTTAGTGCTATTTCCAGGAAACTTCAGGCTGCTGATTAATCCCCTTTGATAACCGTTATCCCCTTACTTATGGGGGAATTTCATCATCAAGTGATAGGGGGGCCAAATAGCTCATGCCTAACACTTATAGGGTCTTCCTAAAATTACATTGTACGGGGATATGACGTCAATAATAGCGAAGCTACATTCGACCATTACCTCATTGTCTCCATCAACAACTCAAACGGGCAGGGTTATAACACCTAAGAGGAGTACTATTTTAACCTAAGGGGAGGGTGTAACGATATTGAGCCCTAATTACTGTATTCGAAGATTTTTCACTCACAACTCCGTAAATAAATTTGATCACTCTATTGGCTCCCCCCTTGTTTCCATATTTTCATGCCTCTGGTTTGGGTCAGTCATTATCCCTTGGATAAGCCTCGGCCCGTTCCCTGTTTCCTTCCTATTGATCGCAACTTCCCCGGTCAGAGCTCCGCTTGTAAGGCATCCAGGGTCGACGTCCTCCTTTATCCTTTGAGGGACCGTCCCCCTTCAACTTTGCCACACAATCACGAATGAGGCCTTCTCTTGCACATCTTTCGATATCGGATTTTAGGTGCTGGCATTCTTCTGTATCATGGCCACGATCTTTGGGATAATCGCCGAATTTGTTCAAGGCTCTATTCGAAGGTGTGTCTTTGATGAGGGAGGTGTCTTGAACATCTATTTATATATTAAGTGTATTTCCGTTTGAGACTTAGTTAAGGGGATATATCCTTCGAATCGTGATCTCGAAGCCTGTGGCCTTTTCAATCTTTACTCCGAGAATTTAGAGCCCATTTTGGCCTCTCTATCATCTTCCCACTTCCTCTTTGTAGCTTCCTCGATCTTCAAGTATTGCTCAACAATTTCTTGTAATTGATGCAAGGTATCTGTGGTCTTTGAGACCAACATCTTGTACAAGTCCAGGTTGGCCTTCCCGTTCAAATAGCCTAGGATCAACCATCCTCTGTACGGTTGATTACACTGAGGCTTTCATCCATGTATCGGTGGTAGAATGCTTCAGTGGATATGCCTGGATTTTGCTTGCTTTGGTAGAGTTCGATCAGGGTCTTAGTGAATTATTTCTTTAGGAAGAATTGGCTCAGCAGTGCTCTCCTAATTTCTCCATAAGAGTGTAACGACCCCTGTCTCAATTTGTTGAACCAATCTTGGGCCTTTCCTTAGAGGTAACTCCCTACCAGTTTATACGTCAACTGTTCATTGCAGTCCCTCGAGTTCATAAAGCTAAGGAAGGTATGTATGAACTCACGGGTTTCTATGTCTTCGATATATGTGGGGAGCCATCAAGGTAGCTTTACGTCTGTAGCCCACCAAGTCACCATGATTGCTAAGCTAAAAGGTGATGCTGCAAATTGTCCTGAATGATCGATCAACCGATCCAACTTCCTTGTCACAGTATCACTTGAATCACCTCTGTGTCATCCCATGTGCAGATCTATGTATTGGTTTGATACAAGGGAGGTACCTATGGTGGGGATCTATTACATCTTATTCGAAGTCATGTACCCAGTTCGTGGTCCTCCTATTGTAGAGTTGTAGTACAAATGCTGCTATCCCTAGAGATCCTGGAGGTAAGGGTCATAGAAAGGGATCTCCCTGCGAGGTCTTCACCGTACCTCTCAAAGTTATTATTTTCAAGCCCTATGTGCTTCCTAAATACAATTAAGTAGATAATGGTAAATCAGGGTCATCCACAAATTAGAGGGATTTTCTTAAGGGTTTTCACATATAATGGTAAATACTATGATAGATATAAAGATATGCATATGTATAAAAGCTTGTAAAGAGGGAGGTTTTTGGATTGGTTTTTCTAAGTTATCAATTTAAAGAAAAGTTAAACTAGCAAACAAGGTAAATCTACTAATTAAGCAACAACTAAGAAGAGTTTAAACATAAATTACGGGACCTTGGGCGCAATTGATTTCTACTTCCAAACCTCTTATCTATCATTGAATATATAACCTATTCAATACTTTCACTACTTGTTTGGAAGATAAATCTTCTA
>JAULKK010293680.1:0-13115 GCA_032355705.1 Rubia peregrina
AAGCTTCATGTCCATCCTCGGCCATAAGCTTGCGGGGGGGATGTTAACCGTACATACATTTATCATTTCCACATGTACATTTACCATAGTGGTTAGAATGTTGTTGCTAGTCAATTAGTCAAGATCTAGTTGTTAGAAATATTAGCTAGTCAAATATTCTAGATGTAGTTGTTAGAAAGTATCCCTCTTCAGGTGAAAAATAGTTAGACATTGCAACTATGAATACTTCTCTTTCATAGTTTTACACGTTATGAACTTTTAGTAATGAATTTAGAAAAAAGAAAAGAAATGTATTTGTACTTCACACTAAGCCGGTTCTCTTCTCCAAGTTATGTCAGCAGTTCGGTAATTAATCCTTTTTTTGTGTGTGTGTGTATCATATGTGCTCACAGATCAAATGAAAGCAACTTTGGGAGAGAGCATATTATTATTCCTATAATTGTAGAACTTTGCCTAAGATTGCTTGAAGGATAAGAAGAGGGAAGAAACAAAGGACTTCAAAAGGTTGATGGTCTGTTGGGTGCAAAGGAGCTAGGTAGTCAAATGTTGAAGAATTCTTTTGAGGTTCATGAAATGGAAAGGAAAGAGGTCACCACACGAACATTATAATTTATATTTATGAATTGTGTGATTGCTCAGCATTTAGACATGACCTGAGCAAGATACAGCAGCAAATTGGAAATTGATTTTTTTCTTCATTTACGCATAAAGTGAGCAGATAGAAGACTACAATAATTTGTGAAATTGGATGTAGAAGGTGGTAGGTTTAAAATATGTTCTGAAGCTCGAGAGTTAGTTGCAGTAAAATGTAGATTGAAAAACCTTCAACTATTTATGCTTCATGAGCTTGTGCGGCACACACAAAATGAAGAGAGAACTTCTTAATTTGTTGTGGTGTTCACCAAATCTTGATTTTCTAATTTTTCTGAGACATTTTTAGAACTTGTTAATTTGCTGTGGTGTTTACGGATGACCGCAGCTCACGAGTCACTTTTTGTATTCCTGTTTCATTTACTATTTATCTGATTATCTGACGTGGGGTTTCTCAAGTTGATTGTTGCTGGAGGTTTTTGGGAAATGTTCTTATGTTAGTGTTCACTGCCGTGCAATTGAGATGTGAAAGGTCTTTAGTATAATGGAAGTAATCCTCCACTTTTTTTTTTTTGAATTGAAGCCCTCATGTAAACATGAGGTGGGGTTGTTTCATTGGATCCCCAAAACCAGCTTGAACCTAAATAGATGTTTTACAAAATTCAAATAAACTATGCCGCACCTATTTAGTTTACGAAAAGGAACTTAGTAATGAATTTATAAGAATTGTGTTTCCATTTCCGAATCCTCCACCCCTGTGTGAGATTTGTAATGGCCAGACAATTCTTCCTCAATTAACTAAGTTTTATGTAGCCTGAAGTAAACCAGAGAAGTTGAAGTTTCCTTAGTCTCTAAGCCCTTATGATAGTTTTTCTGAAGTGTGGAAACAAAAGGTCTCTTCTGAGCATAAGATGAAAGCTTGACTGTAATCTGATGTCTTGATAGCTTGTTGATTCCCTCTTTTTGTTTGCTATTTTTGCCAGGTAATCTGCTGGTCCGTTTACCTCCCTGAAGACATGCTCAAATTTAAAAATTCTCACCGCTTGTAACCCGTTAATCTTCCTGACAATGTGAATCAGATTCCAAGGAGGTTTTGCCTTGGCTCTCAGTATTTCGATTGCGGCCTTCGAATCTGATTCTATGACTCCATTGCTTCCCTGGTCTGTGAGTAGTTTGATTCCTGCATAAATAGCCAAAAACTATGCGTGAAGAGGGGAGGAAACAGGACAAAGAACACAATCAAATATGGCATTAACAAGTAATCATGTTGGAGATCTGACTACACATCCTATTCCAACTCCATTCGAATTATATGAAGCATCGCAATTGACTTTAAAATCATGTGTAGGCAAATTCCATCTCACCATTGTGATTTTAGTCTTAAATCTGTTGATGAGTAAAGGTGTGAGACCAACAGAGAGAAATTTATGGTCACTTTTTGAGAATTCTATAGCATTATTAATGGAGTACAATGATAGACTCAGCTGATGTATCCTCTTCCATGCAGTAGCAACACAAAAGATTGCCCCATCATTTACAATACTATACCTTGAGTTCCAAAGTTCCCATATGATTATCATTGGAATATTAGCTATGATTGATTGTCTTAATTTAGAGTAGCCCTTAATATTCCAATAATATTGCAGTCTATCTCTAATTGTGGGTATACCTGAGCAGTTAAAGTTCATGATTTGATCAAATTTTGACCACAAGGCTGTAGCATTTTTACAGATGTTGAAATAATGATCAAGAGTATCCTGATTTTTGCAAAAAGGACATTTTGAGGGCAAGTTGAAACCCATCCGCATTAAGATATTATCAAATGGTAGGGATTTATTCAATAATTTCCAAACAAAAATAGATATTTTCTTTGGAATTATTGAATTCCAAACTTTGTATAAAATCTGAATGGGTGGTTTTTTGTTTCTCAGTGAATTAAAAGCTGATTTCACTGTGAAGTGTCCAGAATATTCAGGTTTCCAAATTAAAAAGTCATGCTCCTGTGTGAATTCTATATTAGAACTAATTTCATCAACCAGCTCCGCACTTAAATACTGAAGAAATAAAGGATATAGAGAGGGGAGTCGTACCTGTAAGTCTCTTACTTTCAAAAAGGGTTGAGAGATGTGTACCTGTGCCGGCCATTTGTTGATCAAAGGACCCGATCCTAACCAGTTTGCAACCCACATATTTTCTTCTCCATTGCCAATTAGCACCTGTGAGTTAGTTTCAGAGAAACTATCTATTTCTAAGTATCTAGTCCAGGTTTCCGAGGTTCTATAGCTTTGGGGAAGAGACCACATAAACTTTGACCAAGGTGATTTTCCTATTTGCATCTTCCACCAGATTTTAGCCGAGAAGGATTGTATTACCGTACTGAGATCTCTAAAGCCAAGGCCATTCTCTGAAGAAAGATAACAAAGTTTGTCCCAAGAGAGCCAGTGTCTATTAGGACCCTTTTCTGATTTTCCCCAGAAAAAATTACTGATTAAGGATTCAATCAGTTGAATGGCATGTGATGTTGGGGCTGTGATTGCCCAAGAATGTTGTGGATTGTGGTCAGAACATGCTTGATTAGGATCTGCCTACCACCTGTGCACAACCAAGTATTTTTCCAGTTCTCTAGTCTAGATGCTATCTTGTCGACCGTATCTTTAAAATGAAGGCTTAATTTCCTTCCTTTGAAGATTTTCACTCCCAGGTATGTGAATGGCAGCGAACCTTGACCCATGCCTGTAATTCTGTCTATTTCATATTTTTTTAGCTCTGCTCAATTTTCCGGAGTAGTAGCTGCTTTTTGAAAAGTTGACTCTTTGGCCTGTTGCCATTTGAAAGATTTGAAGAAACTTCATTAAGTTTTTTAAAGTTTTGGTGGTTCCTGATAGAAAAATAGTTGTATCATCAGCAAAAGACAGTTGAGTGATTGCATTTGAATGTTTAGGTGTTTTAAAGTAACTAAGGTTTCCAATCTGGAACTGTTTCTTAAGATTTAAAGTCAGCATCTCTGTGATTATGTTAAAAAGGAATGGGGATAGTGGATCCCCCTGTTTTAAACCCCTTGAAGGTTTAAAAAAACCTTGAGGAATTCCATTTACCATTACTGAGAACCAAGCAGCATTAAGGTTATTCATTATTAGTTTTACAAAAAGTCCACTGAAGCCAAGTTTTAGCATTAATGAGTTTAAAGCAGCCCATGACACTCTATCAAAGGCTTTCATCATGTCAATTTTCAGAATTAGATTTAGTGATTCCCTTTTCCTATCAAGTAATCTGACTGCCTCTTTCATCAATAAAATGTTATCAGCTATGTCTCTATCAGATATGAAGGCTGATTGTTCTTCGCTGATAATGTCTTTCATCAATGGTTTCAATCTGTCTACCAAAACTTTAGCCATTAATTTGTTAGTGAAATTTGACAAACTGATTGGTCTGTATTCAGAGAAGGTAGCAGGTGATTTGTTTTTAGGGATTAATACAATGAAAGAACTGCCAATAGCTCTTGGTATTGGAACCCCTAGTTGAAACTCCCTCACTGCATTGTGCACATCTACAGCTATCAGATGCCATGCCTTTCTAAAAAATTATCCTATGAACCCATCTGGTCCTGGGGCTGAGGTTGGGTTCAAACTAAACACCGTTTCCTTAACCTCATCAATTGATATTGGTTTGAGGAGGTTTTCATTTTGGGTCTCAGTTATGATTGGTTTGCATTCCTTGAGAAGGAAACTTAGATTAGCTCTTGTTCTATCCGAGTTCTCATCCGATAACAATGTTTTGAAAAATTGTTCTGCTGTTTTTCCTATGGTTTCCTGTCCATTTAACCAGTTATTATCTTGGTCTTTAATCTTTAAAATTGAGAGTCTAGCTCTGTTCTCTGATATGGCTTTGTGAAAATATTTTGTATTGCAATCTCCATCCTTTAGCCATCTTTCTCTGGTTTTTTGTCTTAGAAAGGTGTGTTCTTCCAGTATAAACCTATTTAAGGTAGCTCTAGCCATATGTAGCTGAATTCTATCCTCAGTTACATGATTTTTATCATATTTTTCTTCCAGCTGGGCTACATTTTCTTCAGCATTTTTTATGTTGTCTTTTAGATTGCCAAAAACTTCCTTATTCCATATTTTAATGTCCTTTTTAAGTCTTTGTAATTTTAGGGCTAATCCCAATTGACCTTGTGATTCCATTGGTGCTTTGCAGCTCTCCTCAACCATGTTAAGAAAGCCTTTTCTCAAAAACCACATCTCCTGGAACTTGAAGGGTTTAGGATGTGTTGTTTGATCATTTTTTATTTCCACTAGGAGAGGTGAATGATCTGAAGACGTCCTATTTAAGACCTGAACTGTTGTCTTATTAAAGCAATCCATGAATGTTTGATTACCTAAGACCCTATCCAATCTTTTAGACGTAGGTTTAAAAAGGTCTATGGTTGCTCCATGTATATATGTTACCAACCGTATTAAGCTCGGCTAAGTTAAGGTTGTTAATGAAGTTATTAAAATCTCTTATAGTATTCATTTCTGGGTTTGCGTAGCCTGAATACTCATCTAAGGTTCTGATTACATTAAAATCGCCCCCCAGAATTGTTTTTTCAGTTCCTATGACAGAGGTTATTTGATTATACATGTGATTTCTGTCCATGTTGGATTGCGGTGAGTAAATAGCAAAAACCTTAATAATAGATTCTGATTTCTTGTCCCTAAGGTTCATGAGTATGAAGTGTTCAATTCTAAATCTAAGGTCAAGTCTATTCTGTCTGAGTGGAAAATCCAAAAATTTTAATGTTTAGTGTCCAGAGTACTCCTGAAACATAATTTTTTCTGATACGAAACTCTATTTTCTAAGACTCCTTTGGGATCTATGATGGCAAGTAAATCAATTTTGTGTTTATGTGCCAGTCTTTTAAGTCTCTTTTCTGATGTTCCAATACCTCTGACATTCCAAAACATAATATTACCTAGCATATTTAACATTTATTTTTAAGGCCAACCTGAAACTTCTTTTTGGTTTAATAGTCCAATTTGGGTCTGCATCTAAATCTTCTCAGTCTGAGCATGATCCTGTCTCCATATTTTCTCCCAATCATACAAAATCATCCAAATATCCACCATCATTTTGTATAATGTCATCTTCTTGTACCTGAGAAGTAGCTGAGATGTTAATAGGAGATCTTTTTGAGTTCCATAATAATTGAGAGAGTTCAAGGTTTAGAGAATTTGGGGTGTCTCTCAGTTTGGTACAGAGAGTGTCGTCAATGAAGGATGGTGATAGGAGCTTCCTCTGTGGAGTTGATGGTGACGTCCTATATCCTTTAGAGTCTTCTTTGCAATCTTGGTATTGTTCTGATTCATCATCCTCTTCTTCTTCGTTTTGGATTAAGTGTTGCAGTTGGAGATGCCTTAGTTCCACTGATTGTTGATCTTGTTGTTTATCATGTCCCTCCATAATTTGTAGTTGCTGCTCTTCTTCCTCTTCCTCATCCTGGTGGTGGTGTTGTTGAAAGATACTGAACCTGTTGAAAATAGAAGGGGGAGATTGTGGAACCATTTCTGGGGTTTCTACCAGATTTATCATATGGTTTGGCGAGTTCCCGAGTTCTGAGTTTGGTTTTAATTTCCGACCTTGTCCTTGTGATTTAATTTGAATTTTTTGAGACCAGATCAGTGGAGATTCGTCAACTAGTAATCTTATTCGTACATAACACAATTATTTTAACGCCTGAACCTCAAGATCATCTTCTAATACTTATACACCATCATTTATTCGTGCAGATCTCATAATTAACAACGCCAGCCATGGAACTATCACTATTCACCAGTTTTCTTTTATTTCTGATTCCATTTGTGTATATGTGTCTGCACAAGCTTAAACGGAGAAACGAGTTTGGTGCTGCATTTGTTAATCTTCCGCCGGGGACATCTGGACTTCCCCTCATCGGCGAAACTTTGAGTTTTTACCTCAAAATTTGAAGAGGAGTTCAGTTTGAATTCATCTCGGATCGGATGAGCAAATATTCGTCCAAGATTTTCAGGACATCACTGATTGTACATAAAATACAAATGCCTTGAAAACAAGAAATTTTGCACAATAGGTGTAAACAATTTGACATTAATAAATAGTGAACAAGAAATATATGTATATAAAAATAAATGTTACTCCATAAGTCCTCGAAATCCCTCCATTGTGCTATGATATATTGTTTCGCAACAAATACGCAATTGTTACCCGAAAATGAGTAAGTAGAGTTCCGTTCATGTGGTTGAAGCCAATTTTTTGGCACTTGTATAAAGTGAGGTGAGTCTTCCGGGCATTGTTTTCTTGGAACCTCTTGTCTAATATTATTTGGCGTTATTTGGACCGGTTTGGATATTTTGTGGACTGGTTTTGGTGTAGCTTGGACCGCTTTAGGTGTTGTGGTATGTGTGACTTTCAAATGCCAATCCTTTATAGGATTGGCAAAAATAATTCGACGCGGCCACAAAATAAACATTCCTAGTGCGAACCCAACATTTTTGTATTGCCAACCAGAATTAACAACAGAGCCCCCCTAACCAATGCCTTTTCCAGAGAAACTCTTGACAAACCTTCCACAATTGGTACCGTGTGATGATATTTCATTAACTCATGCAAAATTTCATCGGCTACGTGGAGTGGTCTACCACATATGTCTCGATCAATGTATAATTCACACAAATGAGAACCCTACATCGCACTAATTACATTTGTCAACCATTTCAACAAAATTGGTATGAACGATTTGAAAATGTAATTGTGTAAGGATGGCCTTGTCGAGGTTGTCGGCCTCATCATTAGGAGTTTGAATGATTGCCTCCTGATTTACCTCAACATCCTTGGGTGATTGGCGTGATCCTCCTGATGGCGGTGTCCAATTGGGTGTCAAATCATCTAAGTTCTCGGGAATAGCAAGGCTCGTTTCTTGGATCAACTTCCGAATGAGAATGTCCTATTGCTCAATCTGTTTCTCTTATTGAAGGGCTCATTTTTGCAAAGTGTGGATCTGCAATGGTTGTGCACGACCATAGTACCGAGTAATCCCAAACGCCTCCCTTTGGGTCATGAACCCTCACACTCCCCTAACACGCCCCACGTGGTTGGGTTTTTTGTAGACTCAATAAAAATGTCTTTCTGAAATGAGGGTATGAATGTCCCCTTCATTTCATCATTCTTTAATTTTTCCTTACCATTAATATTATTGGAATTTATTAGCTAATGTAAATGGGAAATATGGTAGGAAAGAAAAAATAGAGGAAGTGAAAGTTTACCACTCATTCCGCAATTTCTTTTTCCTCCTCCTTCTCGTACATACCCTCCTTGTTTTGTCAGCCTTTGAGGAACAAATCACACCAATCAATGTCATCCACATCCATTGGTCTTACACTTTTCCTTGCCTCTTCTTCGGTCATCCCGGCCTCAATTGCAATTTGAACATCTTTTTCAAGACGTTCATCCACTAATTGCATTACCGTCATTCCATACCCCCCATGGATTAAACAATGAGGAACTAGATTCAAACAAGCTAAGCGTTGTTTTTCTTTTCGCGTACACTATGTTAAAGACATGTCAACACTAAAGACACCTTGATATAAATACTTTGTAAATTTTAATTTACTTTACTAACGGTATAATCATTCTTCAAAGCTCTTCTCTTATGGATCTTTCAATTCTCCGGTTGAATGTGTGTGTGGGTGTTATCCATGGCCGATCACCTTTCCCCGAAGAAAAAATGTAGTCCCTAAACAAAGTATAGTTGTGTTCCCGCCAACTCTTGCATATCATGGCCAATGCCTTCTTTCTCAGATATTGCATATCTGGAAATCGATTTTCAAGGGTCTCTATAAGAATTTAGAATGATGGGAGTTAAAATAAGGGGAAATTTAGTATTTATAATAAGAGAAGCGGAAATTAGATGGCGAAAAACACAATGGACATTAAGGGTACATTGCACTCCATCCATAGAGTTTCCTTATAGTCTTTTGGTACCACATGCTAACTATCATACTTTATGTCCACTCTTTCTCTTTCTATCTTCGCGACCCAACTAGACCACTTTGCACATTCTTTGGATAAACTCATGGCCGACTTGTTGAAAACCAATGTAGTTAACTGTCCATCCTACGTTCTAGTGTGCTACAGTGAGTTTTAGCAATTACTCTCTTGTCGGAAACATCAACGTCATCGTAACTAAATCCCAACGTTACGGGTTGGGTATTTCGTGAAAGTGACACATCATCACGAGTCCTTTTATTAAAAATTATTAAACCTGTATTCACAAATTCCTCATCAATTTATGAAACTAACTTCATAAAACATAGTTAGTGAAGAAAATTGTGGACATGTTATCTTTGAAATTTTCACTATGTCAACAAACTACCCCCACTAGATAAAATACATAATATCATAATCCCGGGAACTACCTAAATCGCTCAATCTATCTCTTCTCTACCAAACTATCAAACAATCTCTAACCAATTCCCTTCTTCATCATAGTAAAAGAGGAAGAACAATTTACAAGTTTCTCCTCTCTGACTCTCTCGAAGGCGGTGGCATCTGGCAATAGTACGAACACCTTCTATGTATACTAAAACCTTTAAATCATAGATCAAATCCTATTGGGTCTTCTAACCTATCAAGGATTAAATCCTAAATCAATACTAACTATATTTTGACTCTGAGGAGGCATCCCAACACGGTCTACTCCATGAGTCATTTGCTACCGCTAAAGAGATATATTCTAAGCCTGAGTCTATGATGCCGCCTGAACCTTCTCGGTACAGTTTCCGTGTTCGGCATCCACCTGCTCATTTGAAGGGTTATGTCTACACCGCAACTTGTGCAAATACCTCATTTTAAATTTTCTCTATCCAATTCGCCATTGTCCTTGTCCTCATGTACTCTTTACCCTTAAGCTAATTTTGTTTCATGTGATAAATTTTTGGTTTCGTGTTCTTTGGGTGTAGCGACTTCTAGTACAGATATCATAACTTATACTGAGGCATTTCAGTATGGAAATTGGAAAAAGGCAATGGCAGATAAAGTTAATGCTCTTGAGCAAAATAATACTTGGATATAGTTTCCTCTCCCCCGTTGCAATTTTGCTATTTGTTACAAGTGGGTTTTTCGATTAAAAGACGTAAAACATGTCTTATTGTTCTCGACGTTCGTCATATTGAAGGGACTAAATTTACTGAGACCTTTTCTCTTGTTGATAAGATAATTTCACTTCGTAACTTTCATTATGTTGGTGTGATAAAAGGTTGGGCACTTCATTAGATGGATTTTCATAATGCATTTCTGCTTGGAGACCTAGAGGAGGGAGTGTATATGCGCCCCCCTCTTGGATATCGTGTCTTTTCTCTTGAGTGAATTCAAGTCCTACTTCAGTTTTTGTTTTCATATGAAGGATCTTGATCTGTTAATGTACTTTCTTGTTATTGAGATAGCTCACATTCTAGATGGGTCATTTCTATCTCCGCAAGAAATATGCCTTAATATTTTGTTTGATTCATATTTGTTAGCAGCCCAACCGAGAGATTTATAGATGGAGCAACAACATGATTTTTCTTGTGTAAAGGGGGTCTAAATCTAATGATCCGGATTGTTATCGATGTTTAGTTGAGCTCTTTTTCAATATCATTATCACTCGTCTGGATCTTAGTTATTCTTTTCATACTCTTACTCAGTTCATGCATGAGTCGTGCGTGCCACATTGTCATGCTACCTTACGAGTTCTTTATTATTTGAAAAGTCATCCAGGTCAAGGTTTTTATTTGTCTGCTAAGAGCTCATTGCAGTTGACAACTTATTGTGATTCAGATTGGGTTGTGATTCCCATTACACATTGCTCTTTGTCATGATATTTTGTAATGCTTGGCAAATCTCTTGTTTCTTGGAAGACTAAGAAGCAGTATGTAGTCTCTCGTTCGCTTGCTGCAGTCGAATACTGGGCTATAGTTGTTATCTGTCGCAAATTTGTTTGTCTCCATTCTCTCCTTCGCTCGCTTGGTGTTGGTCATTCCTCCACTATATGCCTGTTTTGTGATAGTTACGCGGCTATTCACATAGCCCCTAATCTTGTTTTCCCTAAGCGTTCGAAGCATATTGAGATTTGCTGTCATTTTATTAGAGATCTAATTCATTCGGGCGAGGTGGCTACTCATCATATTGGCACCTCCACTAAACCAGTTAATCTCTTTATTAAAGCTCTTGGTCGTGATCAGTAGTTTTAGAAGGCATTCTCTGTCTTCATGCTCCAACTTGAGGATGATTATTAAGATATATTAGTATGTTTTGTAAGTTTCAATTTCTTGTATAATAACGATTAGAATTGAATCTCCTGAGTATCTATTTACGAGAGATCAGATTAAAACAACTAATTTTATCCTACCCTTTATCTAAAAAAACATTTTCAATTGAAAGTGTATAAATACATGAACATATTCAAACAGATATGAAGTTTCTTAATGGTATTTAATGATAACACTTATCATTTGGACCAGAATCAGGAGCCTATTAAATACTTTATTTAACCTGGATTACGGGAAAATTGAACAAATCAGGAGATGGCTACACCAATTAATTTTTGTTTTAGTGTATGATTTTATTGGTTTCTCAAACTACCAGGAGTATAGTATTTCTCAATTTTTAGTACCTCGCACTCAACTTTGTAAACGATTTTTTTTCTGTTTGTAAAAGATTTCTTTTGGAGGGAAATCTAATTTGGCACTGACTGCAATTTCAGGAATACGAAGAATGTGATCTTTATTAATCATTAATGAATGGATTCACTATTTTTATTGTTAGACTATTGAAAAAGACGGAACAAACCAAGTTTGATTAACACATTTATTCCCACAATTTGATGCATAATCTAGAGCCTTTTATCTCATGACATGTTTCACTCCAACAAATGATGCGACTTGTAACACAATTTTTGTGACATATGAAAAAGTGTCATATTTTTCTTCACTTACATATGTCACAAAAATTTAAGCTTATTGATGCATATCATAAAAATAAATCATGTCATTCAAAGTTAAACATGAATACTCCCTCCGTTTCACTATATTTAGTACACTTTTTTATTTTATCTTTTGTGTTTGAATACATTCTATTTTTTGCAAGATTCTTTTAATTTCACCAACTCGTTCTACTTTATTCTTTCTAAAATCAATTTAATCTATTCATTTCTTTCACCATAAATTCAAACCTCTAAAAATATGATGTTATATAAAGAGAAACAGAGGGAGTACATATGTCTGTATTTTCAAGTGTTAAAAAATAACTATACTTCAATATGTTACATTTATTTTTGTAATACGTGTATCAGAGAAATTGTGCAAGACGTCACAAACTGCTTTAGTAACACTTATAAACGTCATTGGTCCTTTCAATCATGCTACTACTAGGAAAATATGGTACAATGATTATTAATCTTCCTTCTTTCTTTTTTTTAATTAATCTTCCTTCAAAATAGGCTGAATTACTGGCTGAAAAAAGGGGTTACGCAATAGACCCGTCGGAGTACAACACATCTGACTTGACCAGAAATTGTTGAATGGGAGGCAGAAAGTAAGCACAATTACGCCACCTGAAGTGAGAGCTACCAACTCATAGTACATATTTTTAATACCAATTTAGGGTTCTCTTCTCGTAGTATAAAAATAGGACGCCACCGTTGGAGTATGAAGGATACCCTCTCACTCTCATTTCAATCTGTACGCTTTGACTTTCATCTGTTAATTTAAAAAAATATTTGATTCATAATTTTTTCATCAAGCGTAACTAAATCTTTAGAAAATTTGATATTTTAAAAATATATGTTATAATGAATTTAATAAGATGTCACACAATGGTATATAGGAACAACTAATTACTATGCTACAACTAAATAAGTAATTTAGTTGTATAGGAACAACTAAATACTATGCTACAACTCATAGATATTTAAATATATAGGACAGGAATACGAAGAATGTATGACGGGAATTTAATACATAGGCCGCCACCGTTGGAGTATGAAGGATACTCTCTCATTCTCATTTCAATTAATACGCTTTGACTTTCATCAATTAATTTGAAAAATGTTCAATTCATAATTTTTCATCAGGTAATTAAAACTTTAAATTTTTTGATATTTTGAAAATATATGTTAAAACGAATTTAATAAGATATCACACAATAATATTTATGCTTATATCAATTTAATTTTGTAGTTAAAATTAAGAAAATTTGACTAGATGAATCGCTAAATTATACTCCCTCTATCTCATTTCAACCTGCAATTTAACTATTCATTTAGTTAATAGAATATTAGATCAATTAGAATCAGATTAAGAAATGAATACTCTTTCTGATTGATTTTGTATACATCATTTTCCATATCTGATTCTGTCTTGTATACCCTTTGTACTCAGTATATATTTATATATATATATATATGAATACACACAACCACAATTATTTGTGACTTTTACATTCTATCATGGTATCAGTCAGGTTTCTCTAAA
>JAULKK010293691.1:0-13115 GCA_032355705.1 Rubia peregrina
ACAGTACCAAGTCCTCCGGGAAGTCCCGTTCCTCATTAGGGTTCTTCTGGGATGCTGAGGCTAAAGTGCAAAATGGTAATCTATTGGCTTTATTCTTTCTTCTTCTTCTTCTCATTTTATGATTTTTTCAATTTTTATTTTGGTTTTAATTTTGAAGTTCATGCGAGTCTGGATGAGCAAGTGGCGTATTGGTTTCGATTGAACCAGTGTAAGTATCAGTGGGCATTGAATGATTACTACGAGAACAATGTGAGTTCTTTCTTTCTCTTTTTGAGTTTTTTTTCCAGGTTTTGATTGCTTGCTTTTAACATTGGGATAGTGAAAGGCACGATAAATGTTTAAAAGTTTGATGGGAGGGCGTTTAATTCACAGTTATTTAGTTAATGTGGGAAAAAGTTGTTGTCTTTATCAAAAGTGGTTGAGGAATTAGATGCCTGGACGAGGAAGGCAAGAAAGCTAGATACTTTAACTTGGCATGTAAATTTATGTCTAAGGGTTGTTGGTAAAGTTTCTGAAAATGCTGTTTCTTTCATTGTGTCTTTCTGGTAATTTGAGGTTCTTGAATTGTGACTTTTCAATTCACAAACAGTATTAGCATTTACTGGCTGATCTCCTGATTTGGATTTATTTCTGATCCCGAGCTCTTGAATGTGCGGAGCCTTTGGATTGGGCTATTAAAGTCCGATATACACAGACTCACTCTGAGGTGCTGTTTTTACGTCTTGAACATGTCATATCAGGTCACTTAGAATGTTGAGCAACTAAAGAAACTTTAGTCAACACAACTTGTGAATAAATTTTGAATTTAATGTGGTCGTTTAAAGTGATTTGTGCCAATCACAATTAGGAATAGAATATTGACCAAGTGGAACATCATCTCAATGCAATTCATGGAGCACAGAAAGAAAGTATTACACCACAAATTGCATGAATAACATTAGAGAGGATACATAAGAGTTCACTTTTTATCTTCCTTCTTTAGAAACCCCTATGAAATATTGCCATTCTTCATAATCCTTTAAAAAAATTGCAGCGTTCTTGGGAACTGGTATATAAATAATTTATTTCAGCTTTGATAGAAGAATACTAGTACAAGCTGGATTACCCAGGATGTGTCACAGAAAGGTAGAAATGTGGCATAAAATTGTCCAGGCTACAATTTTTGAGAAGTGCATTTCCTCAATCACACTAACTGTTGGATAGTTTGGGTAGGACTTTAATTCTTCAGGCCTTAATCATGAGATTATTGAATTCGAGCTTGCTGATTACTCTTGCAGCTGCTATCTAGCTTAGTGAAGAATTGACTACTATAGAACTAAGATAGTCTCTTGAATATTGAGTTGATTATCACTTATAGATAGATAGGCGTTCTTCAATGAAATCTTAACAGAAGAAGAAAACCATGCTATGCAGAGAATGTAGATGAAGTTTATTCTGTTAACAAGGCATAGTCTGTGCTACTCTAACATAACAGATGAGATAAGATGCCTTCTCATATATCACCAAGCAGACATATTTAGTCATTTTTTCGCTTTTGAGCTCGTTATTTCCACTTGAATTCACAATTCCATCTATGTTCTTGAGTTCACAATTTCCACAATGGTGATTGGGATCCTTGGCACAACAGTTGGAGTTATTGCCATGTGACTTTGAACACAGGTTCGAGCTGTGGAAACAGTTTCTTGTAGATCATTTGTAAGATAAGGTTCTCTACATTAAATCTGCTTGGACCCTTCCCTTCCCTGGATCCCACCATGATGGGAGCTTTTTTGTAGCCCCAGGTTGCCCTTTATCATCACAATGGTGGGAGCCTTCAACTTTATTAAGTATTAGTGCAGAGAGAAGAATTCTTATCTTCCAAACTTTTGATGCCATCATTCTCAAAACCTGAGTTTCTGTTAATACTTTTCAAATCAACTCCTGTAAAGAAATAAACCATTTCTTGTAAATCGTACTATCAGACTGATAGTTGAAATCATTTCAAGAGATCTGGTAACATTGTTGGCGTGATTGTTAATATACGTGTCTTTCATTCAGCATTCAATTTAGAAATGATTTGCATAATCCCATTAAAGCCATAGCTTCTTGATCTGTTTGGCCACATCAAGAAGAGGTTACTGTCTCCTGTTTCCATTGAGAACATATTTTCCTTAATGACCAGAGCTGAAATCTTGTTCTGGATGAGAAGAACCTCTAGTTGTACAAATATCAAGAGCCTGATACCCTCCCCCTCAAATTAAATAAAGAGCAACGTACATTTGTAACCCCCTACTTTATTGCAAGTGCCACTTAAACCCCGAGGTCAATTGGACCCTGGACTCCCCCAAAATGACAGTCAACCCCGTTGATTTGTCAATTGACTGATTTTCCCTTTTTAATAAATGGTAACGGTGATGAGGAGCATATTTGTTGTTGTATTGTTTTAGGTAAAGATGATGAGTCCGTTCCTTGAAAGACGGTATTTTCATAAGCCATGGAAAGACCAAAGTTTAAACTGCAAATTAGAAGAAATGAAGATAAAAATTTTGGGTTGCACTAATCGGGTCATAAACTTTATAACTATGACACGTTGCATGATAAATTTTAAATATTGCAAGCAAAACCTTTTACCTCTTTATTATTCCAATTAAACCCCGTCTTTCGATAAGCATATGGAAAACGATCTTTCCCAAGACTTTGGTCTGTTGATGGTTAGTTCAATTTTGTTTTGGTTGGATTTAGCATTAATAAGTGCATTAGGATTGGATTAGTTTATTAATTTATTCGGATCAAAAATTTCATGTGAGAATTCAGTCTGTAGGGTTCATCTCAAACTTTTATATACCGGTCAGAAGTTCAAGTGGCACTTTAAAAAAATTGGGGCTCAAATAGTTCTTTTGGCAAAACTCAGGGTTCGAGGTGTGCTATTGTCATTTTAAAGAACCCAAAATTCTGCAATACATAATGTGTAAGAAATCAAGTGTATGTAGAGCAAAAAAACACTAACCTTGGCTGTAAAGACTTGATTTCCTTCCCACAAAAGTTTCTATCTCCAAGGGAAATAAGGATAGGTGGAATTTCGGTGGTCCCATTGTTTAGGTTTGATCAGAGGATTGGGAATGCTGAGAGAGAAGATGCGGCAATGGAAAGCAAAAAACGTCTTGAACAGAACTAGGAATAAAAGATGGTGCACCTTCAGTGTGTGGATGAACCACACAGTGAACAGCTGAAAGGGGATGAAGGAATGGCACTTCTATAGATGTCATGTCACACAACTGTTTTCAGCAGCAACAAAGGATCTTTTGTCACAGTATTACTGATAAATAGATATGATCTTGGAACTTCACTCTCTTGGTGTTTCCTACTATATATCTCTGCAATTGTTTAGGAGGGAGAGCAACTGCAAGCATCACTAAGTTTACAGTGATTGCATTTTCTAAATCAACATTCATTACCATCATGCATTAAAGTGGTTTGACCAATCTTAGCTCCTCTAACGACAAATACGCATGTGCAGGATCCATCGGTGGAAAAGGCAAAAGCTTTTTCGGGTAAAGCTCAGGATGTGTAACTTGCTGGTAGGAGAATATTTTTGCATCTGTTTCTTACAAGTACATACATTTCTGGTTGTGGTGAATTCAGATATTATCTTGCAGGATCAATGTCCCAAAGCATTTGCAAAACCACAATCTCTAATTGAGCTATGGTAAAATAATGGATGATACAACAAAGTTGGATGCATTGAAGGGTGATTCTTGAGCAACAGTAACAAGTGAAGATTTGGTTGTGCCATGTCTAATTAATTGCTACGATTTTGTGCTAGCTTATTTGTTTTGATCAAGCTATGCCTGATTAGCTTTTCGATATTTCATTGTCTTTTGCTTTTAGCCCTTTGTATTTCTGTTCATAGTCTCTGTCAAACAACCACCCCAGATGGTTAGAGTAGCCTCATTTCAGTTGAATGTTATGTCATTTTATTTTCTTGCATATGTACTTTCCCAGCCAAGTAATTTGGTTATTCTTGAAAAGCTCTTGACAGCGATTATGGTTGCCTGAAAATTGCTCACTTCATCCACGTTCAAGAATGTAACATGCCTTGTGATTACGGTTAACCTTTTTTTTTTAAACACCCAACATGTTCAAAGAAGGAGAAAAGTATGTACTACCTTTACATGAGGACCGGGTGACTGTCATATTTTTTATAATTGAAAGTGTCAATATAATCCTAAAAAGTACTCCATCTGACTTCTTAACATTGGTCTCGTTTGACCGCAATTATTTTCATGTCATGTTTGACCATCGATAATCTTTCTAAAACCTTTCAAATTTCTTAACGTGTGGCTAACTAGATCGGATCAAAGTAACATCATTAGAACAGACTGGGAGAATCCACTTAAGTAATCTGGCATGATAGGACTATTCCTGAAGCTAAAAAAAATGAAAATTGCACTGAAAACCTAGAATAGAGAAGTGTTTGGAGATATAAATGGTAATATTAAAAAAAGCAGAGGAAGATGTGCTTACTCAGGAACTGATCTATGAGAACACTAACTCTACTTCTGATCTCATTGAATCAAAAATGAGAAAAACCCTACTCACTAAGAATCTCCATGAAGAAAAGCTCTTCTGGAAACAGATGGTCAACATTAAATGACTAAAAATTGTGACGAAAATACCAAATATTTTCATGCATCAGTTAATGAAAGAAGATCCAAACAATGCTTTATGAAGATTAAGTCTTCTAAGGGCATTTGGTTGGATAATTCACTGGAAATTGAAACTGAAGTGTTTAGTTTCTTTTCCAATTTATTATCTGATGATTTGAATTCCTCTTCTCAGGTCTTTAAAAATCACTTCCATAGTCAGATTCCAAGTTTTATAACTGAGACTGATAACCTCATGTTACTTGACCTAGAGGAAATCAAGTCAGTAGTTTTCTCCCTGAACCTCAACGGATCTCCTGGTCCAAATGGATTCACAACTGCTTTCTTTAGGGACAATTGTGACATAATTGGCCTAGATGTTGTGATTGAATTCATGAAAGGTAAGAAGATACCTCCTGGTATCTCTAGTACATGGATTGTATTGATCCCAAAAAGAATATACCTATGTCATTTGCTTGCCTAGAATTATTTCTGAAAAGCAATGTGCTTTCATGAAATAAAGAGAGATAGTTGATATTGTCATATATCTCCAGGAGATGACCAGATTACTTAACTCCAAACAAACCAATCCTAATTGCATAATTAAGTTAGACCTAGCCAAATCTTTTGATAGAGTTAACTGGAACTTCCTGGCCTCTATCCTCCAAAAATATGGTTTCCATTTTAATTTCATTAAAAATCACTTTAAACAACATGTCATCCTCTTATTTCTCCTTTCTTATTAATGGCAGACCAGCTGGTTTTTTTATAGCCACTAGAGGAATTACGCAAGAAGATCCCCTATTTCCTTGCTTACTTGACATTTTCTCAAAAGCTTTTACTAGAAGCCTTAAATTCATTTTTCTAATGGAAAACTAACACATTTTAAACTTCCTAAAGGTGCTAACCCAGTTTGCCATCTAACATATGTTGATGATACCGTTATCTTCTTACGGATTAACAGGTCCACTGTCATTAGACTTAAAGCTTTTCTTTATGTTTTTGAAGTTACCTCTGTGTAGAAAATTAATTATGAGAAGAGTAACTCCTACATTAGTAATAATGCTAAGCATGCACACATTCATCAGGTCAGATCTAAGCTAGGGATGATCCAAGGTAATTTTTCTTTCACTTATTTAGGATTCCCTATTTTCATAGGTAGAATAAAAACATCTTATTTCAGGCCTCTATTTGAAATGTATGATAAAAAGTTGAAAAACTGGAAGAATAAATAGATTAGCATGGCTGGAAAAATGATCTTGATTCAATCTGTCATGTTCTCAATTCCCCAACATTTGTGGGTAGTATTTAAGCTACCTGACCAGGTTCTCAAAACACTAAAGAGAAAACTCAATAAATTTTCCGGGGAGAAATGAATCAGGAGACAAAAGAGTTTGGAGAAGTTGGGATAAACTAGAGAATGGCCTAGGCTTCAGGGATTTTTCAAAAACAATCCAAGCCTACTCTCTGAAGTTATGGCAGAAATGTCAACTGGGTAAAACTCTTTGGTCCCAATTCCTCTGGTATATTCCACATTCTAAAAGAAACTCACCTAATTGGAAGAGGATAGTGGAAGTCAACCATATTGCTGAGGCTAATTCCAGAGTCATTCATAGATCTAGTAAAGCCAATACCTTTACCTCAAATTGGACTGGCTTTGGAACATTACAGGACCTTTGTGCTGATCATAACCTTAATATTGACACATCACTATTCATTGATGATTTCATTGAGCTAAATATTTTTTCTGATTCCCCAACTCCATTTCATGCTTTCTAACATTCTCAATTACTTACAGGTGGTAAGGATTAATCAACAAAAATAGGATAGATTGATCTGAACTTCCTCACAAAATGGAATCTCTGCCCTCAAATTAGGCTATGAAGCAATAGATGAAAGAAGAACAAGTCTGAGATCACTTAAACAGGTTTGGCACTCTAAAATCCCCCAAAAAATCCCAGTCTTTATGTGGAAGTTCTCAAATGCTATCTTGTCATTTGATGATATCATTATTTTATCTAATATATCTATTGTTTCAAAATGCCCTTGGTGTTTGAACCGTGACTCAATCTCCCACTTGTCTAATGATTGCAAAATGGCAAAAAATTATGGACTTATTTTTCAAAACCTAATTAATCTAAATTGCACTCACTTTTTTTTTATCTATCTAGGACATATTATCTTTCTTTTGGACCTCATCGAGGTTTTCAAAGACACACACTAATCTTATTAGAATGATCCCATCATATGTGTGCTGGTACTTATGGAAAGTGATGAATAAATTTATGTTTGATAAACTGAATCCTCGGAAGAATGTCATGATTCAGTCAATCAAACAAGATATTTCTTTGCCTGTTATAATAAACATGTGTACAGCTCTAACTGTGATGAATTGCACTGGTTCGCCTTAGGTCTAATCCTTAAGCCTAGATCACCGCCCAAACCGAAAATATGCATAGTTACATGGTCCAAACCATTAGCAAGTCTCAAAATGAATGTTGATGCCTCATGGTCTAATCCATACAAAAGAGGTGGACTGGGTGCTATTATCAGGGATCAGAATGGAGCCTTTATTAGTGCTTTCATTTAGACTTCTAGAGCTTCATCTAGTCTTCATGCGGAATTACTTGCAATCTACCATGGACTGAAATTTTCCACAAAATTAGACATCCACTCATCCATTTTGGAATTTGATTTCAAAATGGCTATAGAATACTCCCTCCGGTCCCTTATTTATGGCTCTCTTTGACTGGCATTTTTCATGGCATGTTTGACAATTGATAACTTTTATTTTATACAATAACTGACATTGTGTGAGATGTATTTGGATTCTTTGTAACACGTAGTTTATAAAAAGTAAAATTTTATAGTCCGTTATCATATATTATTAAAGTTATCGGTAGTCAAACATATCTTTAAAAAATTAAAAAAGAGAGAGATATAAATAGAGGACCAGAGGTAGTACATTGAATCACCCATGAAAGCCCCCTGGTCTCATTTTAATCTGGTTCACTTCCTCCGTAGCCAAACTGAACAAATTTCACTGTCACATACGTGGAGACAAGCCAACTTGGTTGTAGACCATCTCTCTAGAATAACTCTAGACTCAAATAACAACATACACCTTTCCTGGGAACTCTTAGATTCTATAGCAGTTGGCCTCATAAAATTGGATCAATGCGGAACTCTTGTACTTCGAGTGAAGTCATAATTCGGATGATACTTAGGCTCTGTTTGGCAGGGCTTATAAGCTGCTTTGCTTATAAGCCCAGCCTTTTTTGTGTTTGGTAACTTATAAATTAGGTGCTTTAAAAAAAAGCAGAAGCTGTTTTTTAATGCAAAAGGAGAAGCTGAAGTAGACCAGCTTTCAAAAAAATCACGCATCTTTTTAATTACTTATTTTCATTATTTCCTTAAACACCCTCTCTTTCTTTCTCCATCATCTCACCTTCTCCACCCTCAGACGATCAATCACACAGTCGACATCACCTTCATCCTTGTTGTCGTTCTTCACTCTGATATTCTTCTCCCCCAACGTTCTTCTCATCGTGGTGGTAGGTTTTATTTTCCCCTCTTTTTCTTTTGGGTGAATTGTATTGAACAAAATTTAGTGTTTATCTAATCTAATTGAATCTGTAATTTTCCACTTGGGTTTTTTTTTGTAAAGGTGATTGATTGATAATTTGAGGTGGAATTTGATTAAAAACCGTACCTTTTGCTTGAATTCAAATTTTTCTACAGTTCTATTTTCATCTATTCTTTCTTTTGTAACTCGTATGTACTCTGTTTTCTTCATAGCGTTTGATATCTTCACTTTTAGAGTGTCTAGAACTCGTATGTTTTAAAATTTTGATATCAAGAATTCAGTTTACTTGGCTACTGATATTTAGAATAAAAAAGGAAGTTGTTGGTTCATACATTGATTGTTGAGGGATATTAGGTTCAGTTTACTCAGTGAAGAAAACTGGGAAGAGAATGAGAAACTTGTCTCTGTAGCTGATTCAGTGCTATTTGAGTATCTCGATAGATCATGGAAGGAGAGAGAAAATAGGGAGGTCAAGGTTGGCATTCCTATCATTGTTCCATCAACTTCTGCTTCTTTGCATATAGTAGGGGAAGCTACTGAGTCAGTAGGCACGGGATGGAAGGATATCCACCAGCAGTCCTTTAGGGGCCCTGGTGTTATGCATGGATCTCCTCTCTCTAATTACTCTTCTCAGAATTCCGACTCTGGTGTTATTCACATTGTCAAGCATGCGTCATCTGATGAGTAAGCGATGATGATGGATCAAGCATGGATCTAATGCCTTGTTTCTAGAAGTGTACGTCCTATTTTGACCTGAAACTGGATGGAAAATAGTTTGTATTCATCAATCAAACTGATACAATTCAACTCAAAGTAAAGTTACAAACAGATACTTCTCTTCACTTAGTTGTTGTTACAAGCACAATAAACTGTTTCAAAGTATGATGAAAAGTTACAATCATGTATGTTCAACTGCAATGGCTGATGTTTTGACAAAGATTACTCCCACCACATCCAAAAAAATCTATTTTTTCATCTTCTTTTGGACTTAATTTAACAGTATACAAGGATAATGGGGGATTTGGTTTGAAGCTGAGGTAGAGTTGACAGATTGACATTAGCTTCCAGTTTTTTTTCCAATCGCCCTATTTTGGTTTGAAGCATGGAACCATGCATGCTTTTTCAGTCTTATTCTATGATTGGTTTGAAAGCATGTCTTTTGCTTTCAATTCTTTTGCAAGCAACGTGAATTGTGCTTGTGCACATGCCTTAAAGGATCATGCTTCCTTGCTCAAGTCTTAAAACATACGGGAAGCAAAAATCCAGAACCAAATTCTGTAATTGGATTAATGAATTCAAACTGGAAGTTTCTGATGAAAAAAAATTGGAAGCTCAAAATCTTAACACACTTATCAAGTTGTAAAATAGATAATTTAGGGGCACGAGAGTTGGTCAAAAATAATTTTCTCTACCATTCTTGTGCATGTTTGATTTTTAACCATTTTAGAGATTTGAAAAAACTTGTCTAAAATTGTCATTATGCAAATTAAAAGAACTTTTATTTTTAAATTTACCAAACACATCAACTGCTTTTAACATTGAAAAAGCACTTATAAGCTAATTTTACCAAACATTAATTATTATTTTTTTGCTTTTCAACAGTTTTTTTCTCACAGAGAAGCAGAAGTCAGCTTTGCTTATAAGTCCAACTCTGTCAAACAGAGTCTAGAATTCGTGGAAATTTATATGTACTTCCACGTTGAAGGGTGGCTTGGGGCTGAGGTCGGCTAGGGAAATGAACCAAGCACTATTGGCAAAAACAGCTTGGAAAATTATGCATGATAAAACTTCTCTCCATATAAATATTTCAAGGCAGTGCCTTTTATGAAGGTGAAAGCATCCTCAGGATGGAGGGGGATTTTATGGGGTAGGGTGGTGTTGGAAGGTAAATAGGTTCAGGATCGCAGGTTTCAATAGTGAGGAATTGATACCGGGGCTCAGAGCAGTCCAGTTACAATCCATGGTCTAGGTGCAGCGTATGTCTTTGAAGGTTGTGGATTCCATTCATCCTGATGGGGAGTGGAGGTCTTCACTGGTGGGGGAACTTTTTCCTGATCAAGTTGGGGTACGTAGAATGTCGATCCCGCTTTCTCAACCTGGTTGTTTAGTGGAGGATATACACCTGTGGAATTTGGCTCCGTCGAGTGTACATTATATGAAAGGAAGCTATTGGGTGGCATGTAAATTACTGGATGAAAATCGGCCTTCCACGTCGACATATGAACAGGTTGGAACAACTTTGTTATGGCAGAAATTCTAGAAAATACAGGTGCCAGTGCTAACGAAGATGTTGCTCTTAATATACTGCTTTGAACAAAATGAAGTGTGGTTTGCTGAATATGTGTGTACATTGTGGCGAGTTGGGGGAATCAACAGAATATGTGTTTCTGGAATATAGGCATTTGAGACACATTTGGTACTGTTCTTCCCATGGTTTAGATTTTAGCCAGGAAAATAACATAACGTTTCAATCTTGGTTTTAATAACCGCTGATTTTGGAGGCTGTAGGATGGTTTATTTCAGAGAATGGAGGACAGATTCAGGGAAGTAAGACAGCTTACGCTGGTTCACCGAACCAAATTGAAGCTTTAGAAGCATTAGATGGAATAAAAATGGCAGCTTTGTACGGTTTCAAGTCAGCTCACTTGCAGTCGGATTACTTACAGCTGATGCACACCATTAAGGAATAAAAATGGTAGCTTTGTACGGTTTCAAGTCAGCTCACTTGCAGTCGGATTCCTTACAGCTGGTGCACACCATTAATGGAGTTCTCAGGCTAGGGATGGAGTTGGAAAGTTTGCTTAATAGAATTAAGGTACTTATTAGCTCGTTTGAGTATGTGTATTAGTTTCTAAAGTTAGTCGTCAGGTTGTGGAAATAGCTCATAAGCTAGCTAACTTTAGCATGAATGAAGCATGTGATATGTATGTTGTTGGTTGCTAATTTAAAAGATATCATCGGGAAGGGTTTTCAAACAAAATTTCATAAGATATCAAAAGTTTCTATCTAGGTTTCACCAAGTGAATTGAAATTCTTGTGGAAAATTCAACTTTTCACATTCACCCAAACATAATTCTCTACTTTCTAAGAAGTGGAATTATACGAGAAATATGATTTCATAAGGAATACCACTTCTTATATCCAACCAACCGATTATCCAATGTCTGGAAGAAAGTATGCTTAGAATGGTATCTACTTTTAATTAAAATTCACAACTTGATATCTATTTTAAATTAGTTTTGAAAAGGGTCTACCTTTTTATTTATGTCTTAAACAAGTTTTTTAAAATTAAAAGTGAGTACCAATTTGATACCATTTTGATTCAAATGATACCCAAACTTAAATAAAAGGTACATTTAAAAATGGGTGCCTTTAAAAAATAATTTCAAAATTAGATATCAAACTATGAATTTCAATTGAAATTGGGATCATTTTGGATATTTTCTTATAAACGAATTGCATCCGACCTTTAATAAGATCATGTAATTTACAAAGAAATGTGTTGGGAAATTAATTCCCTTGTATGGAATCAAAATAAGAAAAAAGAAAGCAAGAAACAGAACACGAATTTTTTAACGTGGTTCCCTCTACATGTTGGCTACCTTCACGAACAGAAAAAAAAATATACTCCTATATCTTATCACCCAAATGGGTCAGACAGATTACAGATGTCAAGAAATACTTCACACGGGACCACCAAACCCAGATTACAGATTAGAATGGACTACTCACAACATGTTTTTAAAACTCACAAACTCTCCTTCTATTTATAAGAGTTCAAGTGCAGATTCAGAGTCTTCCAATTCATGTAACTAACTCTTTGAATATCCAATTCATCAACCAAACTCCTGAATTTCTCAATTCATGAATCAACCCGTGAGTTGCCCATTCATGAATCCAATGACTTCCTCATTTGCTAATGTTTGGAATTTGAAGAGATACCCAACAATTCCCTCTCGATTTAAAGTCCAAAATACGTAACAAGAGTTATATGTTGATGGACGGATATTTCAGATTCATTTGCGCATTGATTGTACCAGATGTACCAGATATCTAATAATTGTGCCAGATGTACCAAATGGCCAACAATTGTACCAAATGTACCAGACGAACAGTGACTGTGCCAAATGTACCAGATGCTCAACAATTGTGCAAGATGTACAGATGCACGCTGAGGGTGCCAGATGTACCAGGCGCAAGTGTTTTTGCTAGATGTACCGGATGCACGGTGGTTGTGCCAGATGAAAAATAGATGACGAAAGAAGTACCTGCCAGAAGTACCAAAGGTACCTAGATACCACCAATTGGAAAAAAATCCAGCCAAGAAAGAATTTATCAAACATAGTAGATTTCACCAAGTCCAACCAAGAAAAGACTTGTGATAGAACAAACAAATCTAAGAAAATCCAACCAGAATAAGGCTTGCTAATAGAGAATCCATATTTCTACAAGTTCAACAAAGAAATATCTTGTGAAGCAGATGACAGATATGATAACCAGATTTGAACAAGTTCAACAAGAAAAGAACGTGTCAAGCAAGCAACTCAGAAATCCTAGTAGAGGAGACAGAAGGAAATGTCTTCTCCAGACTTGCCAACAGATAATCCACGATCAGATTTTCTTTTCTTCTCTTTCTTCTTCTCTTCGGCTTGAAAAGGAAGTCCCAGCGAACCATCGGCTCTGATACCACTTATTGGGAAATTAATCCCCTTGCGCAAAATCAAGATGATAGAAAAAGAAAGGAAGAAAAATAGATCATGGATTTTTAATGTGGTTCACCATACTTGTTCTACCTCCACGAACATAAACAAATTAATCTTTTCATCAAAAAAAGTCAGACAAATTACACATGTCATGAATTACGTCACGCAGGACCACCCAACCCAGATAACAGACCAGAAGGGACT
>JAULKK010293701.1:0-13114 GCA_032355705.1 Rubia peregrina
ACATTGACATTAGAGTTTGACGGAGAAAAAGTAGGTTATGAGATCTACAAGGATAAAGAGCTTCCAAAGGATAAAATTTCTTGCCATGTTGTCAATATAAGTGAAAGGTTGCATGAGCCTCACAATGAGTTTGAACATTGCCACATGATTAACTTGATTGAACTTGATAAGGGAATGAATTAGGCATCTAAGGAAGTTTCTAGTATTTTCTCTAGTACTAACTTGCAGCAAGTGAAGAAGAGGTTGAAGAAATATCATGTAAACCCTCTTCACTCCAAAGAGTTCCCAAAACCACCCGAAAAGGGATGAGCCACACAAGTTCATTTGGCTCCGGGGATGATATTTAAGGCGAGACAATGTTGGAGAACAATACATGCGGAGACAAGAATGAGTGGAATCAAGGATAGTGACTCCGGAGACATGAGGTATGTTTTGAATAAAGCTTGAGAAAGTAAATACGTCGTACCGACGAAGTTAAATAAACTTGGTTTCGATTATCCAGATGCTAGTGATGCAATTCCGTTGATGTACCTTCATTTTTGGGAGTTTTGTGAACACGTTGTGCTGACGTCGTTAAATAAACTTGGTTTAGATCATCTGGATGCTATTGATGCAATTCCGTTGATGTAGCAGTGTCTCTTTGTTAAGATTAATTTTCTGTTAGAATAATACAATTTTAATCGTTTTCTCTGTTTTGAAATTTATTTAATTTTTATTTCCTATATTTTGTAGCAATATTATGTTTGGTGTGCATTTTTTTGATTTTGCATAACATTTGGAGGTAGAGAGGTTCGCACGGACCGTGTAAAATTGACACGGTTCGTGTCAAAAATGGTGCAAGGAAAGAAATTTTTGGCCAGAAGCAGAGCCTCGCACACGGACCGTGCAATTTTGACACGGCCCGTGTCCATATCTGGACAAAAAATGAGTAGGGGCAGAGACCATTGTACGGACCGTGCAATTTTACGGTCCGTGTCAAACCCATGACTCGGTGCATAAAGTTTTCCATCCAGATTTCCCTGTTCCAAACCCTCTCTTCCCACATAGCAAGCAAATACATGACTCCTTCTTCCTCTTTCAGCTGACCGCCGCCCTCCTCCTCCTTCCTTTGCTGGAAACCACCCCACATCCCACTCTCCATCCCATCTACCGCCCATTACCCTCACATCCATAAACACCCAACCATTGGGAAGCTCTTTTAAAAGGGAAAGCATGGAAAATGGAGAATAAATAATGCTTAACATTTGAAACAATGTAATTGGTGGAGCATTGTTCATTATCATGAATGAATGAGTTTTTTTGCTTTCCACAGCTCCCAGAAAGCGCATAGAGCAAGAATCATGATTATGTTACTATGGAAGCTGATATTGACTGGGTTATTGATATAAAAAGATCATCTATTCCATATGGAAGAGAAAGTTCTCAATGGTATAGCTATTAGTACATGAACCTGATTCCAAATTTCTAATGAAAAGTGACACTGGTTGTAAAAATGCTCAAGTGAGTCTACATTTTCACATTTCCAGAATTTAGAGGGAATATTAAAGCCAAATTTCAGGAGAATGTCATCAAAAGGAACAAGATTATTCATGATTCTCCAAGTGAAAAATGATAATTTATCTGGAATGAAGTTTTTCCAGATCCTTTGCAGTGATGTACTCTTATTTCTTGATGCCCTTAATTTATTGTAAGATTATTTGATAGTGAAATTCCCATCAATAGTAGGTTTCCACACCAAACTGTCTCTAAAGTTTGGATTGAGCTTAATGACATGCAAAAGAGAAATAATATTAGTAGCCAAATATGGCTCCAAAAGAGAGATCAGTTGAGCTCTGGACTCTATGACCTTGGCCAGGGAGTAGTCAGGGAAAAGGACACTAATAATAGGTTATTTTTAGTATAAAGCACCTTCCCCTGACCTGTTTCCGTTCCAAAAACTACGCACACCATTTCCAGGAATAATCATAGAGTTGTCATTACAGAATTGAGTAACTGAGCTTATTCTAATCCAGAGAGGACAAGGCTTAGAGGACTCTGGAAGATACCATAAGAAAGAAGTCCAGATTGTATCTTTCATTTACAGTTTCCACCATAACTTACAAGAAAAGACCCTAATAAAGATGTGAAGATTCCTAATACTTAAACCATTTTCAGCTGTTGGGTATGAGATTTTTTCACAAGATCTCCATACCCTTTTGTTTCCAATTTCAGTTGAACCCCACAGAATGTTAGCCACCTTTTTCTCCATCATTCTTATTACTTTTTTAGGGAGGATAACAGTAGCAAAGATGTGCACTGGAAGAGATAGGATGCAAGATCTAATCAGTCGTAATTTACCTACTTGGGATAACCATATATTTTTCCAGTTGTTCAATTTAGCATCAATATGTTCTAACACATCATGGAAGTTAGAGGATTTGTTCCTACCAGTAAAGATAGGCACTCCCAAGTATTTGAAAGAAAATGATCCTTTTCTTCATACTAAGGATAGCTCTAACTTGCCTATGTTTTGCACCTACTGCTCTATTTCCCAGAAAGTATTCACTCTTATGATAGTTAATCACTTGACCGAAGAAATTTGAAAAGCATCAAGGAATTTTCTCATAGCTTTCAAGTTTTGTTCTCCTCCCCTCAGAAAGATTGAAGTCTTATCTGCATACATCAAATGGGTAACCTTAGAGGTATTTGTTGTAGTGTATAAGTACTGCAAATGACCATTAAGGAAATATGATTTAAGATATCTTGAGAATATTTCAGACAAAATGTTGTACAAAAAATGTGACAGAGGGTCACCTTGTTTTATACCCCTAGTGGCTTTAAAGAATCCAAGAGGAACACCATTAAACAGAAAAGAAAAGGAGGCTAAGGAAATTTTACTTAAGATGACTCTCACTAATTTACCTGAGAAGCCAAATCTAAGAAGCACTGAATTCAGAAAACCCCATGAAACCATATCAAATGCCTTATGCATGTCCAATTCCAGAATTAGGTTATTGTTTTCACATTTAGTATTTAAAAATCTAACCATCTGCTGCATTTGAACAACATTATCAGCTATATCCCTATTTTGCATGAAGGTTGTCTGTTCTTTGGAGATTAGATCCTTCATAAAAGGTCTCAATATTTCCATTAACAATTTTGAAAAGATTTTGTTCAAAATTTGGATAGACTAATTGGTCTGAAGTCAGTAAAGGATTCTGGAGTTTGTTTTTTGGGAATCAAGGTAATCCATGTGGCTGAGATGGCTTGTGGGATAGAAAATCCTGAAAGAAACTAATTCAAAGCTTCTATTAGGTAAGACTTGATAATCTCCCAAGGAAAAGTATAGAACTTTGCTGGGAATCCATCTGGCCCTGGTGTACTATCCTGATTTGAGTTAAACACAACATTTTTTTACTTCATCCAAGGTTGAGAGTTTTAGTCGGTCTCTATAGGCTACGGGGGAGATGACATTATGAATGGAGTGGAGGAAGCTATTGAGGTAAGTAGCAGAGGGATCAAGCTGATTTTGTGTAAGTAGTTCCTGAAAAAAGTGACACTTTCTAGGGATATCTCAGCCCGATCTGTCAACTGTACACATGAGCTTCTTTTGACCTTAGTTATCAATGTTTTATATTTTTTTCTTTATTAGCCATATGGAAAATTTTAGTATTGTTATCCCCAAGTTTGAGCCATTTTACCTTAGATTTTTGTTGCCAGAAAATGGACTCTTCTTTTAAGGCTCAAAGTAACAGTGCTTTAGCCCTATTAATATTGCGATGATTCTGCTCATTATCTAGCAGCGGGAGATCATTTTCTGCCTGGCTAACCTTTTGTTCAACTTTTATTATGTTATCATTTATGTTGCCAAAACCTATCTTGTTCCACTGTTTCAAACAAGTTTTAAGTCTCCTAATTTAAAACTGAAAAGTACCATGCCATTAAGATGGCAAGGAAGATTCCAGTTTTGTTCAATTAGAGGTCTAAGTTCCTTCTCTCTATTAAGCCACGTTATTTGAAATCTGAAAGGTTTATGTAAGCTTATTTGGGATGACTGAATGTACAGGACCATAGGAGAATGGTCTGAACAGATTCTATTTAAAATTTGGATGGAACTATTAGGATATAACAGGCTCCAATCTTGGGTACACAATCCCCTATCCAATCTCTTATACACTCTACCATGTAATCTATTATTTGACCATGTGAATTGGGGGCCAATAGTATTAACATGCATGAGATTCATAGTATCAATTAGTTCATTAAAATCTAGAATACTATTAGGATTAGGGATACTACTCCCTTTGTATTCATACTGTGAAGTTATGACATTAAAATCCCATATCAAAAGTTTAGGATCATGTGGCAAGTCCAGTAAATCTCACCATAATTGCCTTAGAGATCTTAAAGTCTAAGCATAGACAAAAACGACAAGCCAAGGAGAGTTATTCCGTTTATCAATAATCTACATCACTAACCATATTTTTTTATTATCAGCACTTAAGTTATTTTGAAATCCAAGCTTCATCTTAAGTTTTGGTATTTCCCTATTTTCATGCATTGGTTTAATTAGACATAAAAGAGATATCTTATGTCTAATTATTAGAGATTTAATTCTAGGGATAGATTTATTATAACATCTACTATTCCAGACTAACCAGTTAGAAATTATAGTGTGTTTAATCATGAAATTAATTTGGCTTATTCATGTGAGCTGATCTTAGGATCATGTTAAGGCCTGTAAAATAATTCTTCATTCTAGTGCTCTAGCCTCTTTTATCCTTTGACTTAACATGAGTGTCACTATTGGGAGGGATGGAGATTACCTGGCTTGATGATACTTGTTCAGAAGCTTCAAAGGTAGTGTTTGATTGAAGAGTTGCTGCCTCTTCCAAGTCCAAGCTTTCTTCAGAGTTATAGGTTGAGCAGTCATAGGTGATATTTTCCAGGTCTTCCTCACCTTCAGCATCTGTGAGAATAACCTTGTTAAGATGATCTTCCTCAAGCATATCATGCAGTATGGCAAAATAGTTTTCAGTTGAAACAGGTTCCTCATAAGGTACTAATGCTAAAGCAGTGGAACTTGTTGCTTGGTGTAGGAGAAAAGAGAGGAGAAATCTCATCCTTATAGTGAGAGCTCATGAATTTGTCCTTGACACTTGCTATCAAGCCAGTCTCCTCAGTTGAGATTAAGGTAGAATCATTTTCCACTTGGATATGATTGAGAGAAACATCTGAGACTGCATCTTGGAAGTGCTCTGAGGACTAACTTCTCAAGTCCATCTCTTTCTCTATAGAAGTAAGTCATAATGAACTAGCAATGTCCATCTTAAGGTACTGTAACTGATCATCCACCCGGTCAATCTATATGCAATCTCTACCTGATGATAGTCTAGTTGTGCACCAAGCTGACTTACATCCTACCTTATCTTGAAAATAAAGTCTCCCAAAGCCTACAGCCACTCCAACTCGTGTCTCAGTGGCTTATAACACATATTGTAAGATGAAGCAAACTGGTATCCATGTGAACTATTCTCCTAGAATGGGCTGAACTACTGATACTGCCAAGGGTGAGGCTCATGTTGGGATGGGATAGATATGTTGTGTCGATGTGGCTCTGGTGCTGAAGGGAGTTCACAGCTACTGTGTCTGCTCGACTTCCTAAAATCATCTTAGTGGGGAGAGTAGTTGTACCTATAAGAATCTCTAGCACTTTTCCCGGTGAACTGATACAGCTCCTCCAAAATCTCAATCGACCCCATGTTAAGGTGGTGGTGGTATGAACTGATGCTCAACGTGTGGTGGCTGAAACTATGTTTACTAAGGTGGCTTCTTCAGAATCTGATCCTTATCCATCGAGATATGGTCATCCTCCTCTCCTAGCTCGTCATCCTACTCTGGCTAGGGTCCTCCAACAACCACTTGTGTACCCTAATTTGGCCGAATGATGAGATCATGGATTCTGAATGTCATGGCTAGCTTGGTCTTCTCGTAGTGGGAGAGTCTCATGAAGTTAGTGCTTTTATAGCGCCAGTAAATTACCTCAGTCTCCAGTTATATCATATGAGCCTCTTCCATAGCACTGTGAGTGAGGGTGTATGATGAATGTGGGTTTTCCCACTTATCCTCGTTCATTGGTAGGCAAAAATGAGCAGCTATGAGTGATATCGTGCCCCCAACTACTATCTTTCCCGACGATCTTGTGGAGAGGTTGTAGCACCGGGTGATAAAGTCATGAACTAGATCGGGGTAGGCTTAATTAGTGTAAATCGATCACAGGATCCTGCAGTTCCTATCAGTAAAAGTGGTGGCTTCCCCATGGCACTGTACCACTATGCTCAAAAGCTTGGACACAAATCCCAGTGTCGGGTGAACTATATCACTATTCTTTCTAGCCTTCACCCACGGTTGTCAGGTAATAGCGGACCAGAATATCTAAACATTAAAACCAGAGTGATCCTGGGCATATACGTCCACCTAAGTATTATGCTTCCACCCAAATCATATATTGATCTCCTTTTATGCAATAAACTGCACCTCGTTCCCCAGATGGAATATGGCTACCTTCCCACCAATTTTTCACCCCTGGCTTGACAATTGCCAAAAACTCTAGGGTGGACCTAGTGTAGGTGGGGACCGACATCATCATGAAAACTTCAGTCCTATACTCCTCAGGAGCACTCTAACTGGTTTGTTTCGTTTGAGGTCTTTGAGGCTCCTCTTATCTACAAACTTTGTCTCCAAGATGGGGCATCCCACAAGACGCTCCCATTGCTCCACATGCTCCTCGAGGAGCGTACTTAGACCTATAAATGGTTTGCAAGGACCGGCTCTCTCTCTCCTCGGCATAATGAATAGTATACAAAACCAATAATAGCCAGTAACACTCCACAAATCTCAACACTACCCCAAATCCAAAAAAATTCACACAAATGTATAATTGCATTAAAGTCCACCTTCAAAAAGTCCTTAGAGTTCAAATATCCAAAAATTCAAAAATTATTTTTTAAAAACTTTTCAATGAGAATCGGCCGAGAACCTAGGGTGAAGATCATACATGAAATATGGTGGATTTAAGCTTGTGGAGTGTTTAAGACTCCTCGTAGAATGGCTTCCAACAACCATTTGCCCTTGGAATGGACCAAAAATTTTAATTTGGCAAAGAATTCAAAAATATGGCTGAACTGAATTTATGCAAATCTGGCCGGATTCTTGACTATTTTGGATGTAATTTGTTATGATCTTTGTAAGAAATGAATAAATGTAGGTTTTGGGACAAATTTGGAGTGATTTGGCCAAGAATTGAGAAAGTTATGAAGGAATTAATTAAGGAGGAAGAGGATATGGAGTTGCTGTTCGGATTTTCTAGGTTTGGAAATATGAAGAAAATAGCTATGAACGAAGCTTTTAAAGAAGGATCGTGAATTTTGATTGGTGGCCTTGGGCAGCACAGGCGGCACTCAAACGGCACGGCTCGTGTTGCATAAACACCTCGTGCTGACTTAAATGCCTCGTGCCAGCTTGCTCTGGCATGGGCCATGCTTTACAAAATGGCCTTATGCCGGCCTTCCTTGGCACAAGGCGAGCACAGTCTGTGCCAAGCATTGCTCTTTCAAACTTTGTCGCAAAAATCCTTGCACCCAAAAACATGAAATACGATTGTAGTACTGTTCCAACAAAAATCTATTGATTAATCATCCCTAAAAACACAACCAAAGATCCAACACAGTTCAAAAAAATCACTTTTTTTCAAAATCTACTAACGTAAAATAAAACCATTGTTTCTTTATTGTCATCCTCATGACTTATTATTCATGCATTTTCAAAATTTAAACAAAAACGGGTTGATGGGTTACCAGAATCTACGCCATTGACACCAACCATAACCACGTCCCTATGAACGGGCACCCACATTACCTTGAGCAATTAAATACATTCATCCTTCACAATGGTAGATATATTTTTGTTGATTTCGGGAATAGAAAGGATTTTGGTGGTTTTAACTCCTTAACCTGCTTCTTTCTCCGATGCGTATCAATTTGAGGTAAAACATTCTTGATTTCACAACGAACATCAAAATCATCATTATCAACACATGCATCATCAAAATTTTCACTCAACAAATATAAAACATGCAAGGTCTCTAAAGTGGGAAATACCTCATCACAATCAAAATCATATACTTTAGCCAATGTTGATCCCTTAGCCATTTTCTTAGGTTTAGAAGGTGTTCAAGGAAGTTTTAAGTCCTTGCCATTCTCCATCGATAGCTGCAAGTTAGTGAGCATAGAAAAACAATCCACAATCAATATTTCATCACTAAACTCATGCATAGAATAGGTATCATCAACATGGTAGTCAAAATTAAAGCTCAAGACATGATCCATCTTATCACTTTAATTCTTCTCAATGAGAGGAACTCATCAAGGCATTCATTATCACAAGTCATGAAAGAGTCATTACGTTGAACAAGTTCATCACATAGAGATATTCCATTGCACATAAGAGAGGAAATAGGTGAACTATGCTAAGATTTATAAATCTCAAATCCCACTTTATCAACATCATCCTCTGGGGTTAGTGATCCCAAATGAACATCTATTTTAGTCCTTGATATGTTTAGGAAAGATCTTTCTAATAAAACTGAGGGTGTACCACCATCATGCACCACATCAAGGACATAGAAGTCTGCCGGAAAGACCAAATTTCGTACCTTAACCATGACATCCTTAAATATACCTCCAGGGCTAACTTGTGAATGATCGGCCAGTTTGACAATAACCCTAGTGTCTCTAATCTCACCTATGCCAAGGTTTTCATAAAGGCAAAAAAGAATCACATTGATAGAAGCACCTGAATCAATCATAGTTTTTCACCAATTTACCACCTAAGGAAATAGGGATCGAATACATTCCTGAGTCATCAAACTTCTTAGGTATGTTCTTGTGAGGTAAAGTGGATATTCCCCCTATTTTCAATTGACCTACATTCTTAGTTTGTTTGATCTTTCTTTTAGTGCATGCATTTTTCAAGAATTTAGCATAAGAAAGAAATTTCTCAATCACATCAAGGATGAGAATGCCAACCTTGATCTTTTCGAAGACTTTTCAAATATGCTCTTAATTGGTTGGCACCTTTGGCCTTTACCACAGAGCACTAGGAAACGGTGGCGGGGGGATCACCCTTGCCTCTATGGTTGGGAGCTCTTTTGAAGGCTCCTCTTTAACAACCATCTCTTTTTCTACAAAGTTGGTCTTGTTTCTTTATACAATTAGATCATCTTATTGCAAAATATCCTTCTCAGCCTCGCTTACCTCCTTCCCACTTCTCAACTTCAAAACACTCACATTTTGTGGATTAACCTCGGGTTGGCATTGTAACTTTCCAGAGTCCCTAGCCTCAAGTCAGCTCACTGAAGTTGCAAGTTGGTCGACTTAGACATTGAGATTATTGATACTCGAAAAGGATCTAGTACCAAGATCCTCAATCTTTCTCCTTATCCACTTCGTGAACACATCACTCTTCTTTGCCAATTGAGCAATTACATCAAGGATCTCCTCCTGGTCCAATTTCTACAAAGAAGCATTGTTGTTGGAAGGCCATTCTCTTCTCAAGTAGGTTGAGGTTGAGGTTGTCCACCTCGGTTGTACCCTTGATTTTCCCCGTGCCACCAAAAGTTAGGGTGATCGCGGTATCGAGGATTGAAGGAATTTGTGTAGGGTTCTTGTCTATCTCCACCTTGGTTCCCCTGGAACCCTTGTTGTTATCCTTTAGCAAATTGCTAGTTTCCACAATTAAAGTCCAAAGTGTTCACTTATTTAAAATTTTCAACCAATTGCGGACACGTATCGGTAAGATGATCAAGTCTAAAAATGTCACACCCTTTGACTTGTTGAGCTCTCCCCTCCATAAACTTTTTCTTCATCGAGGCAATTGCTTGAACTTTCTCTTCCAACTTAGGAGAGTGAGCGGGCTCATCTAGTGTCTTCACATGGGATCGGGTGCAAAATTTTATTTTCTCGTTGACCATTTCTTCGAATAATGCCATCGTATCCTTGGGGCTTTTGCTGGCTATGGATCATTGCATGCCACATTGGCCATTGTCATATCCTTATCACGAAGGTCTTCGAAGAAGTAGTACACCAAATCACCTTCTTTGAATGGATGGTAGGGGGAACTAGCCAACAATCTCTTAAACCTCTCCCAATACTCATAAAGGGACCCGTTTGCCATTTATGAAATGATGGAAAGTTGTTTCTTTGTATCCGCGACGAGAAAGGAAAGGATCTCAAGTTTTAATCTTCTTTCGAAACTCTGGGTGGCTTCATATTGGTGCATACTAGGTGAAACTCCAACAAGTGCTTGTTTGGGTCTTCACCGGTCATCCTATGGAAGGTAGGTAGGCATTGGATCATGCTTCTCTTCAAATCACTAGTCACATTCGATGGAAAAGGTGGGAAGATAATGCATATGGGTTGATTCTCCAAGTTTTAAGCCATCAACTCCCTAAGTGTACGATTGTCCTCCGACATCTCTAAAGTCTCCTCAACCACTACATTCAGTCCTCATGGAACCTCTACCCTAGCTCTTGTCATTCTCTTTCTTTGACCACGTACATTATCTGATAGGTAGTGTAAATTTCCTAAGTTCATGGTATGTGTGTGTACCATAAAACAAAAACTATACAATACCAAACCAAAGATAAACACTTGCAAACAGATTAGGAGTAATCAAAATATCTATCACAAAGGCTCAACACCAGAATCCTACCAAAACTACCAAACAAAAACAAAGAAACTAAATACTCTACCAACAAGCTATGCAAGTTAACAGTTAAATATTTAAACAAGCATCCCCAGCTCAAAATTTGATCGGCACTTTGCAGGGTTGCTAATAAATCACAACCTTTTTACGAGATAGTCTACTAACCGGTGGAACTCTATGGAATTAAAGAAAGAAATTTATAGTGTTTCTCCCATTCTTACTACTAAGATACCAAAAAGAAAGATAGCGGCAAGTCCGAGGTCGTCCATGGAGATGCTAGGACTTTAAAGGTTAACTATGCAAAGCCACAATCGGGTCATCAATCCAATCACGTGTTAGGAATAGTTAATGTCGCAAAGCAAGGTTTAGGGGGGTGTTTATCTAACAACTAAAATCATGCAAAGGCAAGAGAGAGTAAACTATATAAAACTGGTATGTGGGGATATTTTCATTACATGACCGGTATTATATTTTAATCTTAAATTCAATCATTAGCCGACCCAGTTTCAATAAATTACCCCCAAGCTTATACCCTTTAGGTAATAACCATTGGGCCATCCCTAAGGAGAACCCTGGTACTTTCTCCATAAGAAAACAAAACAGTTTCCCCACCTACCAACTTATATAACAAAAAGAGGTAACAATGCAAAATTAACTATTCATTCCTAATCTAAAGGGAATTGTCTAACTTTGGCATCGAAGCATTTCCCCCCCGGAAAACTTTGGGGCTTTGTTTTGAAGATTTTGGTCAGGCAAGCAAGCGAATTATCGGTGGCGGCTCAGTGGTGCATCAAGTTGGCACCCCCGGTGGGACCGTTTAGTCAGATTCGCGAGCTCTGTTGTTCATGTATGCTTCTACCAAAAGTACATTACAAAAAATGAACGAGTGAAAGGCAGAAACTTAGACGCCGGTGAACAAGTACAATCTCCATACTGGGAAGAAACGGGCGGAAGAGAAAAAAGACGTAATCTGACTCCCCAGCTATTCAAAGTACGGGAAACAGATACCCGACGGTAGCTATAGATTAGATTCTGGTAGCCGTGGTGCTGGAGGGATCTCGGATCGAAGCTACCATACCCTCCAGGCGAATGAAGGTCAGTGTTGAACCTTGGGTAGGAGGCATCGAAGCTTCTACCTCGCAAAGTCAAGCATACCAGCAAAGGAAAGATGGGTCGCAGTTTATAGAGGCTTCTGTGGATTCACAAGTAGAAACGGTCGCTAAAGCCGCTTGAACAGTCTGGGGGCAGGAAGTGCACTGCCTTTTACCAGCAAGATCTGGAACATCTTGCATAAACACTTAGATATGTTGGCTATCATGTGGAGCCACGATATTTTACCAAAGGACGATCCAACAGAAGAAGATGCCCATCCCCCTCATTCGATGCCTTTGATGGTGCAATCGAGGCTTCAGCTGCAAGCCTCTCTGAGAACGTCCCCTCTGGCTACGTCCTACCCATCAAATGCAGAAATAGGTGCCCATGACAAACGTCAACCTATGCTCCCGAGTTCGGGCACGACCATGCCTTATTCGTTACCCCTTTCTGCCTCCCTCATGCCAAACCAAAAGATACCTCACTTTGTTGCCAGGCCGATAGGGCAATACCTTGGATTTCGATCAGCGGTCTCGAGGAGAGATATATTTCTAAGACCCTCAACGTATGTATTAAAACTCTACAATGAGATGACCATGGACTGGGCACATCTACCATATCCCCACCATGAATACCTCTCTCTTATCAAGCCAACATACATATCCACCGATGGGGTGACAGGGATGCAAGTCAAACAACACCCTTGCAAGAAAGCTTGATCAATTGATTGGCCTCTTGGGTAAAGTCCCAGCCTCCCCTTTTAGCTCATTAATCATGGCGACTTGATTTCCCCCCGATGTGAAGCCACCCGAAGGACTCCCCACCCACAATGGAGACATAGACCCTCGTGATTTCATACAGACATTTCTTAGTCTGATGAACTCGATCGACTTCAACAAATATCTGACGTATAAGCTGGTAGGGAGTTACCTACAGGGAAAATCCCTGGAATGATTTAACAATCTAGGCAAGGGATCGTTGCACTCTTATAGGGATTTTGGAAGGGCACTGCTTAGCCAATTTTTCCAAAATAATCGGTTCACTAAAACATTGATCAAATTCTACCAGAGTAACTGGGAAGCTGTCGCCGTGCCTCTCAAAGATAGTATTTATGCCCTTGTTGCGGCTATACTACTAGAAAATAGATAGTGGCAAGTCGGGGTCGTCCACGAGGAAAAGAGGGTTTTATCGATAGCTAAGCGTAATTAAAAAGCACACGAAGATATCACTCTACGTGTGTGGTAACCAGAGTGGGGGGTTTTTGATTTTTAGGACACAC
>JAULKK010293712.1:0-13113 GCA_032355705.1 Rubia peregrina
ATATTTTTCTGAATTTCTTTACACACATAAATAAAGATATTAATAGTAAAAAAATTATTCAGTTGACTTTCAAAAGTCAAATTAAGCAATTTATAGCTGGACGGGGAAGTAGCCTGCATGACTAACTCGCAAATAAAGGTTCTTTGTTCACTAACTAGCCCGCAAGATTAGTTCACAAAGGGTTTTGATACTTAATTAACTCGCAGGATTAAGTAATAATGAAAATTAATGCTCGCAAACAATAAACTCAAAATTTTGATTTTTATTGATAATAATGTTTTTAATTTTGGCCAAACCCCTTTATCTATAGGGTAAAATTCGGCCAATACAAATAGAAACTGAAAAGAATTATGGCAGATTTAAGAAGCTAAAACTATATCTAACTATAATACCTAATCTAAATCTAAATGATGACCATATTCATCCAAGTACATCAATCCAAATGTTGGATGAATTCTTGAATGAATCTATCTTATCTAAACCTACCAAATCTAATTTTAATCAAAATAAAACTGAATATTCTAAACCCTAATTAAAATTAACAAAACTCTTCTCATCCAACATGGCCAAGTTTATGACTTCATTAATAATAATAATAAAAATAAACTAAAATGATCACACCACTTCATTAAAAACCTAGTGGAAAAAAGAGTATAGTGTTGACCTCCTAAAACCCTAATCTAATAATAAACTAAGAAAAATATAATAGATGACATTTTTTAATATTGTATCGTAAGACACGGCTTTCATGCACTCTAGCCAAGCATTCTCCCCCACAGTCCAACAGAACCTTTGTCGTCGTTGTGTCTGTCGCTGCTCTCCACTGTCGTCATCCCCTCGCCGCCGGCATCTTCCTCCCTCTCTCCCCCTCTCCTCGTCATCGTTGCCCACCGCCCCCTCCCTCATTTAAGCGCCACCAACACCACAACCGATTAAACCCTAGCCCCACCTCTCCCCCGCCTCTGCCACACTCTCGACTCCCACTCGCTGCCGCCCTCCTCCTCCCGCCTCCGTCCCCTCGTCATCGCCCACCTCCTCTCCCCTCCCTCTATCCGCCGTGCTCACCCTCTCGCCGAATCTTTTCTTCGTAACACCACTGCCATGCCTCACCTTAGATCTGCAAAGGTTTAACATATGGTTGAAGCAGATGAGAGAAATGGTAGACAAGGAAATAATTTGAGGGTAAAGAAGTCTTATCTTGTTTTTCAATTTTTTCTTTTAAAAACTCAAGGGCAAAATTGCCATTTCACCAGATTCCGGTCAAGCGGTCATTAACTAAAAAATCAACCGAGTCTAAGATTAAATTGACATTTTCTTAGATTCTAGAGTTATACTAGTACTCTCAGACAGGAGATAGGGATTTTTAGCACTTTTCTCGTTAAAAAGCTCAAGTGACAAAGTTGTAAAGAAATGGAACTGGAACACTCATTGCAATTAGAGGTGTCAATTTGGTTATTCGGGTCAAGTTTGAGTTCGGATCAAACGAGTTTGGGTTGAAATGAGTCGGGTTGAAACTGGTCGAAGTTTGTTGGTCGGGTAGGATCGGGTCGAAATATGTTTGTCGGGTCAGGTCAGAAAATGTCAAAGTTTGTTTGTCAGGTTGGATCGGAAAGAAAACTAGAATAGGAAATAAAAAAGGTTTTGAAAATGGGTTACGGTATCAGCTACTCTAGAACATGTACTGGCATTTTCTAACATCTCACAAAAAATATTTATTTAATATTTTTATATTTAGGCAAAATAACAAAAATCATGTATTTTGAATCAATTTTGACCCACAGTGTAATTTTCCAATATTGTGTAGAAGTAATCAGTGTTGACTTTTGAGACCCTTTCGTTCACTCATATATGCTCAACCGCAAAGTTTCAAATATTTTGAACTAAATAAATTACTACAGATAGGGTCAAATTTAGAGTGATTATGAATCAATCTAATTGCCATTTATTTTCCTAGTTTATTATGGATCAAGTTATGTATGTTATTTCTCGGGTTGAATCGGACAAGTTGATTATACGCCAGGTTGAACCGGGTTCAAATTTAAACGTATTCCAATTGAATTATGTTTGGGTCGGAATAAGATTTCAGATTGATTTGGTCGTGTTGGGTTACAGTTCGGATTATCAGGTCCTGATTGGATTTCGGATTGAGTTCGGATCGAGTCGGGTTTGGGTTTGGACCCAGCTTATTAGGTCAGAATCAGATTTCGGGTTGAGTTCGGGTCAAGTCGGGTTTGGACAGAATCGGGTTTGGGTTGAGTTCGGGTCGAGTCGGGTTTGGGTTTGGGTAAATATTTTGCGGGTCAGAATCAGGTTCGGGTTAAGTTTGATCTGGTCGGTTTGGGCCGGGTAAGAAATTTGGGTCAGCAATTGACAACTCCACATATCTCCATTGGTTGTGACTTTGACTAGAGGTGCACAAATGAAGAAATCCACCTAGCCCACCTCATCCTGCAGGATCGAGTAGGGAAGATCGATATTTCTGTAAATTAGGATGGAGCGGAGCCAAATCGGAGTCAGGTTGACTGTTATGAGTTGGAGAACCGTTTGTGTAGATCTTTTGGGGAGATACCAATGGTGAATAATTCAAGTGGTATATCTTGCCTTAACTATACACCTTTGATGATGGAGGCTCCAGACCCAAGAACCAGTACAAAGGAGCGTCTGGCGGTGGCCATATGTGTCCCCTTCATTAATTAAGCCAGATCAAATAAGGAAGGCATGTGGTGAGAGAGTAGAAAAGAACATGACTTACAATAGGGATGTGTTAAGTTTATACTCCATTAATACTAGGTTATGTCATTGTATTGGACTGAATATAGTATGCATAACTTAATACGACTAGAAGGGTATGATAGTCTTTTCACTAGATTAAAGGAGTTGCAACTCCATCGAGCTAATTATCAAATCTCCCAATTTCTTGTTGCAGTTGAGCTACAACTGTTTTGTACTTGTTGCAGTGGATGATTAAACTCCTTACTCTTTTTATCCAAGACCAAACTACCGAATAAAAATTTTCAACCACTTAAAATGACCAAAATGCCCTTTCTGTATCCCATGAGTTTTGTCCGTTTTCCACCACCTCTTGACACCCTTATATCCAACGCCACACATCTTCTAAATAAGCAAATCCAAGCAAAGTTAGTACTTCAATCAACCTAATGAATCTAAACTCAATCAATCCAACTGGAAAAAAATATAAAAACAATCAGAAGCAGCGGTGGTGGCCTCACCATCATATTTGTTTTCATAATTGGTGGAAGTCGAGGGGTATATACGAGATGAAACGGTGGAAGAGGAGAGGAAACTCGTGATTTGATGATGGCGGTGGCGCTGACCGGAGAATGAGGAGAGTCAAGTTCTAGAAGCAAAGATGTGGATGTGGTGGTGGAAGTTGATGACGGTTAATCTTAGATGTACACTAACTACATCCATGGACATAAAGGGGTGGAAAAAGTAACAAGAATCTCACTACTGCATGATTATGTCAAAAATTGGTAGAAAGAAGTTCTGGAAAGAGTAAAATTGGAGGAAATTGGAATAAAATGGCATTTGGGAGAAGATAGTGGTGGAGAAGAACATGACCTACATATTTTTCAGGTGAATGTGGTGGTGGAGAAGAATATCGGTGGGAGAAGATGGATATATGGTGATGTAAATTGGTGGTAACCAATAAATATGGAAGGATAAGTTATTTTATGGATTTACTTTTGATTTGGCCTGAAACAATCACAGTTTAGGCTGGTAGTTACCAATTCAGATTGAAATATTTTTTGCTAACAATAACGTCCGTTAAGTATTTTTGTTTATTGATATTTCTTAAAATAGTAAATGTGCAGTTTTGTATAGGAAGGACGAAAAAAGAAAGTGTGCAATTTAGTCTAGAACAGATGGAGTATATGAGTATAAGTATGGGATTAGAGGAAGGGAAGAGCATCATGATCATTGTGTAAGATAATAGCGAGTTAGATTTTCTCTTTCTCCTCTCCAATCTTTCCTCTTTCACGATCTTCTGTTCCTCTCAACTCTCCTGTTACAAATGTAATTCTTTTTTCCTTAATCAAATTCTCCTTCTGCCATTTCAATTCTACTAGACTATAACATAATCATAGGTTATAATGGGCTATAGCCTATTTTACTATTTTGTGTCATATCATATTATTCCCGAATTAAATAAGAATGTCTACTATTGTTCATAAATTTGTTAAAATAGTAAAATAGATCGGACTGGAACTGACTGGATCGGAATACAGAGATAAGAACCAAATTTTTAAAAAAATTGGTGCGATTTTTAGTCCAAACATTTTAATTATTTTAATTTCCTGTCCGAAGTAAAAAAATTGATCCTGACAGAAAATACCGAAATCGCACAAGTCATACTTCATTTGATTTTGAAACAAATTAATCTTCTAATATATTTTTTTAAAATCAATAATTTATCCCAAAATATTTAAATGTTCCACGATAATTTATCCTACAAATCAAAAAATATTTTGTAATATCTATCTACAATTTGCCAAAATCTAGTCATAATGGTCCGGTTCGGCTTTAACCAGAATTATTTTAGCCTAGGCCCAGTCCAAATGTCTAAATTCCTCTCCAATATTTTATCCATCCTTTTTTATTTATTATGGTTCTGATAAGCGGTTCTGATTTGGTCATTTCTAGGAGTGGTGAACACCCCCTAAGTATGTCTCTGATTACTTGATTAATTTCGAGAGTACAAGATTAATATAAGTAAAGGCTAAAGGTACAAGTGCATGAATAGAAACTATCTTATTTATTTGATTCCACAATAAGGTGTTATAAGAACAAGGTCTTGGGGATCATAAATAGAGAAGTGATCAATAACTTCAGTTATGAGAGACTTTTTGCTATGGTTTCGCCTCATGGTAAACCACGATCATTTTTTTTACTTCAATGTCAACATATACCAAAATCGATGTTAATGGATTCCTTGCGCTTATGAGCGTATAATGAAGTTTTGTAAGAGACGTGGGATCATTGGTCTATAATTTTGGTAAGAATTTGGTAATTGAGTTCACATTGAGACCTTTGTACTTTCTCTGTCCCAACTCTATTTGAACAACAATCATTATCACGTTGTTCAAAAAACTTGTTTGAGCATTAATATGTTTACCTACGTATAATAACGATTGAGAAAGTGCAAATATAACCTGCAATAATTTTTAGTGTGAAAATAACCTTGACTACTGAATGAAAGTGCAAATATAAGCCTATGGCATCAATTTTGGCGTTGACTCGGTTTTTCTAACAGTTGACTGACTTGTAAAGACCAAATACCCTTGGACTTCAAAGCTGAAATCTGATTGACTGTTTTACCCTTATAACTGTGAGCCCCACATGAAATTTGATTACTCCTTTTTCTTTTCAAATATTCTGCCCTTTTTCCCTCAAGTCCGCCACCCCCTCCGGTCCGCCGTTGTGTTTTGCCTCCATTTCGGCACCGCGATTCCCGACCTCATTTTCTCCTATAATTTTTGTGCGAAACTCGTGTCTAAGGTGTAGTCCTCCCTTACTGGAGATTCTAATCGTTCGTCCGCTGCTCAAGGAAACCCAGTTCTTAACTTAAACCCTATATTTTTCATCTGGGAAAATTGATTTTACTTCGATTACGTGAAATAGATGGATTTATTGTTGTTGTTTATAGTGTGTTATTATTTCAAGGGGTTTCCTGTTTTGATTCTTGAAGAGGGATTAGAATGGATTCGAAGAGCTGCACTCAGAATCGTGTGTCACAATCAGCCAGCAATCCTGGGAAATTGTATCATCGATGCCTTTACTGACATGGATTCCAAGGTTGGGTTGTGCCAGATGCTTTTGACTCGGGTAGAGGAAGTACGGGAAGTTTGATGCTTCATGAAGAATTTCATAGTAAAAGTCCTCGACGAAGGACTGCTAGTCCTACTGAGGTCGAAGAAGGTATGGTTGTGCAAGGTGAAGGTTTCGTTGCACCACATAGTGGTTGTAACTGTTCATTCATCTTGAAGGCATTGATGGTATTGACTTTGGTGTTGCTTGGTGCGAACATGTTCCAGTTTTTGTTGGGGTTGCTTGGAAAGTGAACGTTAGTGCTTTCAATTAGTTTTTTCTTTGGATCGAACATGTTCTATTTCTTGTTTTTGTGTATATTCCATTAATTGTATCTGTATTTTGACTGGGTCTAGACATGTCGAATGTTTGTCTCTATTTTGTGTGAGGTAGGGTTATTTGATCCCATTAGCTCGTGTAAGAATTTGGTCGTTGGTAGTAGTTGTAATGAAGTACATATTGTCATTGAGTGACATATTTAAGTACTAAAAGAATCCTAAATAGATAAGTAAAGTGCAGATATAACCTCGATTAATTCAGGAAAGTGCAGATATAACCCTTACAAATTCATTAAAGTGCATTTATAACCCTTATGAATTCATTAAAGTGCATTTTTAACCCTTCTTATATTGAAAAAGTCCTAATATAACCTTACATAATTTACTAAGGTGCAAATAAAACCTACGAAGTTGTGATACGACCCTAGTTGTAGTCAGGTTGTTTAAATTACACCTTAAAAACTGATCTAACCTTATTTAAATATTACAAACATCTCTTGAGTATATAATTGGAAAAACATTTCAAACAACACACATCACTACATTAATATAGGTTCAAATGTGTTACAATGGAAGTGAACCATACGAAATACATAGTGTGCCACATAGTTCATGTAAACGTCTACTGAAGGCAGCAAATGGTGCAAAATAGAAAGGAAATATTGGAATTACATAAGCTAGAAGGAGACCTATAACTATCGTATTGGTACAAGGAAACAGGTCTAACTAATGCAAAGTCCACAAAAGAAACATTAATGTTCTCAAGTTTGATGACATAAATTACACACAAAAGGTGTTCATGATTGATATCAAGTTTGGTCAGTTGGTGGTGGTTGTAACACACTTATTCTTGGACTTCCTATTTCCTTCTCTAGACTGAGTGTGGATGGAATAGTTGGTTGTGTGCTAGAACTGGGGACATGTGATGCGGGTGACGTTAACACCGATAGAGCCAAAGTAGGGCCAAGCAACCTTACAGCCCTCTCACTGAACACAATAGTTCTTCCCTATATTTTTTTGTTTGTAGCCTCAACTTAAGTACCAAATACAAGGATCTCTCTAGGATGTGCTGGCCCAGATAGCTGTAAAAATAGACGATGTAAGGGAATGCCAATAATTAGTTGTATGAATGGTAGCCATAATCCAACATAATCATTTGAAACACATGCACAAACCTACATTATATTACAAAGTGCCGAATCTTCCATAATTAATTACATTTAGTGAAATATGACACTACATAATAATATTACTTGTGGGTCTGCTGGGTTCAGATAGTTGAGGCTTTCGAGCATAGTGTTCCCAGGCAATGTGCGTACTACTACTGGTCCTTAACCTCTGATTGTCGTACTATGATCCTGAGCATGGTACAAAGTAAGGAAATTAATTCTGACGTTGTACACAGGTTTCACGGTCAAGTGTTGAAAACAAAATAGTATTTGGAAAATTATAATACCTCGGCACTGTGCTAGCGTGGTAAATGTGCGATAGTTTATCATCTTGCTTTTGGCCTTCAATTTCTCTGGTGTCCTCATTCAGCACGACATGGTCACTGGTTCCTGGATCCTGTACCGAGTACGACTTTTGGTCGTCACTATTTGGTTCAACGATCTCCTGCCCGGAAACAACCTGCTCTTCTACCTAAGGCTATGGGTGGGTATCCGTTCGGTTTAATTGGTTTTAGGATAATTCAGTTTGGTTTATTCGGTTTTCCCCCAAAATGTTCAAAACTGAAACCGACCCGAATTACCAAAAACCCAAATAATCCGAACCAAATATGAAAATTGGTTTTGGTTTGAAATTGTGTTCAAACCGAATAAACTGAACAATTGGATCGTTCGGACACAACCAAAAAATTAATAAGCGGGTCAAAAATTTAACTTACAAACAACCATTTGAGGCACATTTGTTCAACACCATATTTGTAAATGGGCTTCAAACTGGGTCATGCTGATTATTGAAAGATGGGGTGGAGTGATATTTATTTATAAGTAATTTCTTCCTTCTAGCTTCTACATGCTATGATGTGGGACTAATGCACTTCCTTCTTCTATTCCTTTCGTTCGCTGCACTTCCTCATATTTGACTGGTCCACACCAATATGTCTTTCCTTCTTCTTCTTGTTCACTTTTCCTCCATTTCAACGGCCGGTAATGCATCTCCATTCTCCCACCGATGGAGAACAATTCTAAGGTTCTTCTTCCTCGCTTTGAGGATAAATCAGGATGTCAGCCACCGTCTGTGGACCAAAAACCTTACAGGATTTTTCTCTAGGAGTTCTGAATCTCACGACTATTTTTTAAAATAAAATCTTGTGATTGTTGAGTCTCAGGTGATGAAACTATCTTAAACAATTCACAATCAAATTACTACGGGAAAAAAATCCACACCCATTATCCCACCTAGCTACCTGAGTGGTAACTTTGGCATTTGAACTTCGTATTGTATGTTTGGAATTGAATTCTGAGAATGGAGATCCAATCAAATGCCGACTGCAACTATTCTTTATTGCATTACCACAAATCAATTTCAATCTAAAATATCATAAAGCATACATATTATACACTTGAATTGCAACATCGATCAAAGTTAAATACAACTAAAATTTAATTATTATTATTATTTATTTAAATTATTTAATTAATTACAATTCAGTATTCGATTCGGGTTTTGGTTTGAGTTTTAATATCCAAAACCGATCAAAAAACTGTGTTCAGAATTTGGTTTATTCAATTCGGATATCCGAAAATTGTATATTAAATTTGGTTCGGTTTATTTGAATTTGGATAATTCAGTTTTCGGTCGGTTTTTATTTTTGATTTTTCCACCCCTACTTAAGGTTATTCTTATACCACATTGCCCACTTGAAGCTAGACAAGAACCTCCACCATAGTTTATTCCAGCACAACTAGTTGCTTCTCAACCACCAACATTGGCTCCTCCACAACTACCTACACCGGAACTACAACATCTTGCTGCACCATCATATCCAGTGTATCTATGACAACCAGATCCTCTTTCTTAGGTTGTTCTTCGACGACGAATTGAACCGGAATGCCCTTCCTTTCATGGACATTTGATGTAGTAGCCCCTTCTTGAAAGTTGTGCTGCTTCTCCACATCATCCAGTGTTTGAAGCATCATCTTCTCACCCTCATCCTTACTCTCAAACTGAGCATATACGGTTTGCAGTTAAGATGTTAATTTATCAAATTGAAAATGATTTAATTTTATGTTGTATAATGTCTTACCTGGATAGTAAGATTTTCCGCTTGCACCTTACGCCTCACTGTTTGCTTAGTTCTCTTTGTCTTCTTCTTCATTGTTGGTTGTGGTTGTGGTTCTACAATTTCATTCTCCGATTGTTGAATGGCTGCAATAATATCCATGGTTTCCTTAACTACCTGCAATACAGTAATGTCATTAAAAAAATGAATCTGGACCTATAAAGAAACCAGAAGTTGATAGGTAGGTAGTGATAAAAATGTTGAAATTTACCTCGTCGTCATTTAAAACATGAGGTGGAAATTGTATCTCCATATCAATTGCCTCGTCATGGTTATGAATACGAACCTCATGTTCACCACCTTCTTGAATCTTTTAGAGGAAAATAAAGTTAGGGCCAACCACATACTGAGCAGAAATTGTAAAGGTGGAAATCAAAGTACAATATGAGAATCATTCAAACCACAATCTAAAAATCATTTAAATCACAATCTCACAATCTAAAAATCAAAGTAAAGTGAAAGCACAACTTGAGCATCATTCGAAGTAATTTCAGAATCATGCTGCTCTGCATCATCAGCAGCCTTTTCCTACAATCTGTACATATTCATCGCGTCATATACAGAGTGGAAATATTACATGTTCTTAGTAAATACTTATTTCAAGAAAGTTTAGGGCATTATACCTTTCCTGCCTTCTTGGTCTGGGCGGGGGCCTCGTACTTTAACTTGCACATGTTGTCCATCACTTAGTTGACTCCCTTGAATTTGGACCATTTGTATCCCTGGTCCGCTTCGGAGGTTGATCATTAACCTCCCTGGTCACTTTCCTGCCTCTTTTGGTTCCAGCATGTGATGTGGCCTGTGTAGTGGCCTGAGAACTCGAATCGACTCCCTGACACATGAACAAAAATAAATAAATGTCACCGAAAATGTTTACATTGTTCTAAATATTATTCGACCATAAAATTTATTTACAGTGGTAATACCTGGGATGCTGCGGCAGACTTAGCAATTTGTGGTAATTTTTTTCTTTAGTCGTGGGTCCCCATTGACATGACCTTACATTGTGACCATATTTTCCATATTTTCTACACTTCATCTTCTTGTTGTTGCCTTGTCCCTCCCAATCCTCTTTTGTTCTCTTTGTCTTTGGTCTTCCAATCTGATGATGCAATTCTGGAGGTTGGCACAGTTGAGTCGTCGGGCTAGTTGTCCAGAACTTCATGTGAGGTAAGGGCTGGAGCATGTGGGAGTAGGCTTTCAGAAAGGTTTCTTTAGATAACATGGGATCACATGATTTGTGGAGGGTGTGTCTTTTATGCAGCGGTATCACACTTGCATGCCTAAATGGTATCCCAGTGTGATCCCAAACATCACAATCGCATGACCGCCTATCAAGCCCCATCCTATAATGAGAATCACCATGTACTACTTCATAGTTTGTTTCTGAGTAAGGAGTGAAGGTAACTCATCGAGACTGTTTTGAAATGACATTCAACATTCCTTTAGTCCATGGACACATTACACTATCCCAGGCTAGACATTTCTTCTTACGCTCATCCAACCTTGCCATTAACTTCTTTCACAACCCCTCCATCAACGTAAGTATAGGCTAGTTTCTCAACTCTCCAATCCAATTGTTGAAGGACTCAGCTGGGTTGTTGGTTACGTTGTCACACTCCAAGGCTGTCGAGAAAGTGTATCTAGCCCACAAATCATCACCAAGGGAATCCAAGTACTGAAAAGCCTCCACATTTAATTCCTTTATCTGCTTCATTGCTATTGTGAAATTCCTTTTGTTATATGACATAGCAGTTCTCCAAAAACAACTTCTTGAAAATATCCGTAGGGTACTTTCTACGAAAATTGGCATAATTTTGCCGCATGCACCTCCTTTGTGTGGCGTGAGGAACAATCTCATTAATCACCTTATCAAGGCCCTACATTACAGAACAAACAGTGCATAAGTCATTTCGGGTAAAATCAGAAAACATTTCAAACATATAGGGTCATATCTGCACATAAGTACAATAAGTAGTGTTATATATGCACATAATTAAATCCCATAGGGTTATATATGCACATAATTATATCATACAGGATTTTATCAGAACATACTTAAATTATATAGGGTTATATCTGCACATAATTAAATCGTACATGGTTACATCAGCACAAATTCCTGACGGTTAAAAAACTATGAACAAATCAACAACCAGCACATTCTGCACAATCTGCACTTAAATCATAAACTAGAACAGTCATGATACATATTCAACCAGCTAAATCATAAACTATAAAATTCAAACTCCAGAAAAAAGGTATATGATAACCAACCTTTTGTCAATCAGTCATGAAAGTCCAAAGTTTGTCCTCCCCAAATCCTCCTAGGAATAACTCCATCTGTCAACTATTTTTGGATTCAGACTTGACATAAGCAAAAGCAAGGGGGGAAATACCATCATCTGGGTCGTTCGCAATTACACTAAGCAAAACCCCATTGTACAACCCCTTAAGGTGACAACCATCAAATCCCATAATCGGCTTGCCTCCTACCAGAAATATTTTCTTCGGAATGTCAAATCCAATAAAACACATCTTCACATATGGCACTCGTTGGCTCAGGTCATACTACATTATCACTTGACTGTCCGGGTTGTTGTTCTGCACCTCTTCGCAATGCTGTGGGAGGGCTTTCAATGATTCATCGTGGCTACCATCTAGCATTAATTCTGCCAATTGCCTAGCTCTCATCAACTGGTGACAATTCGCCTGAACATCAAAAAAATTCAAGTGTTCCATCAACACCTCATTAGAAACCTGTATATCGGCTTGAAGCATTGCAATAAGCTTCTTCGTTATCCATCTCTGTGGCAGCTTCATCTCTTGCCTACGGGTATATCTTCCATCCAGGGTGCAAATGCAAAAAGTATGGCCGTCGGGTAGTATCGAATTGCGGAGCCTCCATCCATAATTATCATCAGAATACCTAACTGTGACTCTACTCTTCTCGCTCTTCACATGTTTAAACACGAAGCCCTCCTGTATCGAGAAGTCGAGCAACACTGAAAGAAGCTGTCGGGATCGATACCCTCAATTGCCTCAGCATCACCAAAGAACACTTCTGTGAAATACAATTTCAATACCATAAGAGAGTATCTTTCGGGATCGATACCCTCAAGCACCTTCCAACGGCTACCGTGATGAAGGATAATTGTGTACACTTTATCCTACCACATCGAAAAACAAAGCCTGAATTTATAAAATGCAGAAAATACACTAAGGGTTATTTATGCACATATAATTACAATTAGGATAATTTTGAATGTATAAGATATACACAGGGTTATATATGCACATACAGGAAACAATTAGGATTATAACTACACATATATTAAACACTCAGGGTTATACATGCATAAATAATAAATATTCAGGGTTATATATGCACATATAGTAAATAGTCAGGGTTAAATATGCACATATAATGTACTGTCAGGGTTATAAATGCACATATACTAAACAGTCAGGGTTATATAAACCTGGCAAACGGGTCTCTTCGGTCGGGTACGGGTGAGACCCAATCGGTTCAATATAATTCGGAAACTTATTTTGTCTTCAGGTATCGGGTCTTGATCGGGTGCGTTCGGGTTCAAGTGTCATTCGGTAGTGTTGAAAAATATCTGATCGGTTTGGGTTTGAGCTTGGTTGTTTCAATTTCGATACGGTTCGGTTATCAATTTTTTGAATCGGGTTCATATCAGATTTGGTTCAGGTTGT
>JAULKK010293720.1:0-13112 GCA_032355705.1 Rubia peregrina
TCTTTGGGTGTAAACTAGGGACCCCTGTGGATCGAACAAGGGGCGCTGTGACTAATGGGGTAAGTAAGAATCTCAATGAGCTGAAGATGGATTTCCAGGTCTTGAGGCAGGGGATGATGTCAGAACATAAGGTAACTGTCAGGGAGGAGGTGCTTTATCGCCACCGGAGAAAACCCTGATGATGAGATAGTGGAGGAGGTACATGACAGACATGATGCAATTAAGGAGATAGAGAAGAGCTTGCTCAAGCTGCACCAGATCTTTCTTGACGTGTTGTTGATGGTGGAGACACAAGGGGAGCATATGGATGACATCGAGCACCATGTGATGAATGCAACTCAGTATGTGAAAGATGGAACCAATAATCTCAAGTCTGCTAAAAACTATCAGAGGAGCAGCAGAAGATGCATGTGCATTGGGATCATTCTTCTCCTTCTCAACATTTTGCTTGCCTTAATCCATGTTATCATGAGCTTCACCAAGTCTTTAAAAGTTTGAAGCAATCATTTGGTTTTATAATTTGACAGATTGATTTATTCTTGTGGTATAGTTCTGAGATTGTATCACTAATCATCGGTTCTTACTTTTAAGACTGGTAACTTCTTGTTGCAGTATTAGTAGAAGCTATGGATGAGTTCATCAATAATGTATTATAATTTTGTTCCTCCTTCATCATGTCTTTATGTCATCTGATTTAGTGTTTGAACATGAAGAAGGATGGCAATGAAAACATTTAATTTTGATTCAAAAGAAGAAGAAAACTTGTACGTTCTTAATATTATGCTTATAGGTGCTTCATGTATGTCTTGAAGGTGCTTAATGTTATGCATGTTGGTTCTTCATATGTGTTTTAAAGGTGCTTTCAAACATAGGTGGTTCACTTATAATAACTTATAAGTACTTCAAATATATATCAAGATTTGAAGAAGCAGCACCAACTAGTTAAATTTGAAGCACCTACAAGAAACGATTGAAGCACCTATGAGTTATACTCTAAGCATGAAGTTATTTCTGTAGCACACGAAGAAGTACATACTAGGTACATTTGAAGCAATAACAAGTGGCGGTTGAAGCACTTACGAGCGTACTCTAAGCACAATATTGTTTTCAAAGCACACTCTTTTTTTAAAAAAAATGACAAATAGGTGGAGGAGATTTATTTAATCTCTCCCAAAACCACAGAAAAAAGAAAGTTACAAGTAGATAAATGTTCACGAGATCTAACAAATAAAGGTAATCTAGTGGTGGATTTCTAAACTTAAAAAGAATATTTAAGCGTAGAAACCCTAGTTTCAGATATGGTTTGCCACTAAAAAACTTATGTGTGCTAAAGTTATAATTTTTTCTCCCAGACTTGCATTGAAGTTGAGGCTTCAGCACCTTATAGCAGAAGTACTGAGAACATTCCTTGCGAAACTAAGGAAAACTTTGAGCTCCTGATGCAACATAAAATGATGGCGCCCAAAAGTATATGATCCTAGTTTTTAATGGCTTGATCAGGCAAGGTCATCTTCAAAAGAACATGTGTACAACAACATGGTAACAAAAATTGAGCATAAACATCAGTTTGGTTCCATGATCTCTTTTGTCCTTGTGCTTGAAACTGAGTGACGCTTTTGAGTGAGCTGTAATCTTGCAAATAAGATTATTCAGTAGCATCTGACTTCTCAAAAGCCTACTATCATTAATAATTCTTATAGAAGGTAATTCCAAGTTATCTAGAATAAGTAAACCCATAACTACAAGTTGTTTTTGTAGTGCATGTAAGAATTAAAAGAAGCGCCAATAAGTTACATTTGAAGCACTTGTTTGAATTATACTCTAAGAACCAAGTTGTTTTCATAGCGCACGTAAAAATTAAAAGAGGCGCATATAAGTTACATTTGAACGCTTACAACCGACGATTGAAGCACCTTTGAGTTACACCTTAAGCACCAAGTTGTTTTTGTACCGCGCATAAGAATTAAAATAATCACCTATAAGTTACATTTGAAGCACTTACAAACTAAGATTGAAGCACCTTTAAATTATACTCTAAGAACCAAGTTGTTTTCATAGCGCATGTAAGAATTAAAAGAAGAACCTATAAATTACTTTGAAGTACTTTGAAGTACTTACAACCGACGATTGAAGCACCTTTGAGCTACACCTTAAGCACCAAGTTGTTTTTGTAGCGCATAAGAATTAAAAGAAGCACCTATAAGTTGAATTTGAAGCACTTACAAGCAATGCTTGAAGCACCTTTTATCATCATAAAAGATACAGAAAACACACTAGAAGAAATAGGTAAGGAAAATGTTGTAACAAGAAGCTTGAAATAAGCACCGACTCTGGTGCTTAAAATGGTTGTGGATGTGGACTAGGTGTGTCGATAACTTGAAGTATATGCACCACTTTCTCCATTGAAGGCATGCTCGTAAGGTATCTGAAATGTGCACAGGGCCAACTTCAACACCGGTAGAACCTCCTCATCAGGGAAACTCCCCATTAATGGATTAACACAGTCCAACAAATTTCCCTGCTCAAGAACTCCAACAAAGACACAATATCACAACATTGTCCTCTCCATATTCCACAGCCCTCTTCCCACTCACTATCTTGAGAATCATAACCTTAAATCCAAAAACATTGCACTTCTCGTTCACTCGCAGGCTCTGGCATGCTAGCTCCGGAGCAAAATAGCCTATTGCATTCTGAAAACGGTTTCTCATTACGTGTCAGTCAATTTTGGTAAGAAGCCTTGCCAATCTGAAGTCTGATATTTTGGGGTTCATACGATCGTCGAGCAGGATGTTGCTAGGATTAATATTGTAGTATATGATAGGTGGTCAGAAGGAATGGTGCAGGTATGCAAGTCTCATTGCTGTTTCGGCCACGATTTTGAACCTCAACGCACAAGTGAGAGATGCAGAAGTAGGTTGCCTTTCATGGAGTTTGGCTTGTAAGCTGCCTTCCTATGCATAACCTGAAACAAGGAACTGTAATTGAGGAGTTCATAGTATTCTCTTAGACGGTTAACTCAAATGAAAATATTTAACTAGGATGGTTAACTCTGATTTAGGTTTTGAATTCTCCAGCTCATAAATCTTGTTTCTGAGCTTGTAATAAAAAGAAAGGAAGTAGTACTAGGTGCAAGAGAACTAAATTGAAGTGATAATGGAAGGGATATAACAGGCTGATGGCAAGCCATGTAAAGAGAGGCATGGGAGATAAGATGAAGTCAATAACATCTAGTTCATTAGAGCAGACCAGAGAAATGCACTTCAAATGGATTCAAAATAAGATGAATTCAAGATTATTACATTCAGCTAAGAAACACAACATTTTAAAACTCATATCCAATCTAATGAGGTTCCAGCAGTACAATTCAATTCAATGAAAACTCATCTCACAATTCCATCATAAAATTTACCTCACAGTTTCATCAATACAATTTAACTCACAATTTCATTCAGCTTGCAAACTCATCTCACAAACTGAGCCATACAATTCAGCTCATAATTGGAGCGAAATTCCATTACATGTATATATGTTATTGTGTACTACAACCTGCATTTTTGGAAGAAAATGTGAAAAAAATGCATTATTTACTAGTATCCAAACACATAGACAACCTTTTAACCAAACAGAAGAGTCTTGGAATCCTTAACCTTTAGCTTATCATGTTTCCATTACTTTCAATGTGGGGCTAATGAAGAGTTTGTTGAACTTCAAAATGTGGATATTGGACAAAAAAGAAAGAGGCATTGTGCTAATAGAGTTGCTAAAAACAAAAGTGTCGACAAGTTTACTGAAGATAATGATCTTGTTGCTGATAAGGAAGTAACTCTGGATGCAAGGGAAAGTTTCAAGGGTGGGGCAAAATGGAAATTGGAAGATGTAACTACCATGAGAAAGGTATTGCCTGACTACTACACACAAGAGGAAAAGCTTAAGTTTAATAAGCCTAACAAAAAAGAAATCACTGAGGAAGAAGGAGAAACTAAACATCGATGTTAAATCTGCTGGACTTGGTATTACTCCAAGGTCCTGCTGCAGTTTTACTCCGGGGTAATATCCTAAACTTGACTATATCAACAACTTTGTTTTATTTTGATGCACTAACTGGCTTGTGTCTTATGCATCTTTCTATACTGTCGCCCGATACAAAAGAGCCGATGTATACGAAGAATGACAATGGTAGAAGATATGAAAAGGAGATGGCCAATGTGCAGAACCAAAACATACACAAACAATAGCCTGCTTATCATTCCTTTGTCACTAAATGTTCTCCTGATTTAGCCAAGTTTCCACAATTGAGTAAATACGACCAAATATGAAATAGAACAGAAAATGTTTCTTACTAAAAAAAAGGCTTCTCATTTTCTCCTTGCTTATACTTCAGTCACAAAACAAATTATCATACTACACCAAATATGTTTACACTGCTATTGAGTTAATATCAATACCTAATGTTTCACAGACACTACATGTTTCAGGTTGCACAATCTAAGCCAATGTATAGAATAATTTCTCACAAAACACCATTCAATCTAGAAATCCAAGCCAAATCACAGCGAATTGTTGAGCAACAGAATACCATTGTGATCTCGATAACATATTGAAGTGAGACTTAGAACTAAACACATACAAATATGGTTTTGACAAGAAAGGGCTAAACCTCCTTCAACGAGGAAATGAGAATGTCAAACGTACCTTAAAGAGTATGAATGATTCTTCATATCTCTCTCTCACAACACTCTCTTCAAAAGTATTCCCTCCTTTAAAGTGTCGTGTATATATAGAATTGGGAATTTTCTTCGCGTAAGCCTTGTGATTAAAGCTCAAAATCTTGAAATCCTTGTAAAAAGAAAATTCGAAGAGAATCGGTGATAAAAAGCCCTAATCGAAGAACATCAATGAAAAACAAACTACAAATGCATGAAATGGAAACAAACTTGATTAAATCTTTCCAATGGTTGGAATGATCAACGACCTGGTTCGAATCAATTAAGAAGAACGCAGACGCAAACTCGTCAGATGAATAATGAAAGAGACAAAAATAAGAGATGCCCATGAACGAACGTGAAATTTGAATCTAGATTCGATTAATTCTTTTGACCCGAATATAGTATCCACGAATTAAACACTTAATCAGCTATAATGTTTAAAAAAATCCTTAAATATGGATCATTGATGTAGTTAAATTAGTGGTCTGTATCTTTTCTCATATAAGTGAGTGTTCTCACCTAAGATAGGTGTTCTCACATGATCCCAATTCTGTATATGTGTGTGTATAGATATGTATATAAATATGTATATATATATACATATTTATATATATGTATATATGTATATGTATATGCATATGTATATGTACATGTATATGTATATGTACATGTATATGTATATGTATGAATTGAAAACATGTTGGGGTCATCATATATATAGGCAATTTTCTATGATTAAGAGTGGTAACTCCTCCTTATTTTCACTTTACCTACTTTCTTGTACATGCAACTTTCAAAAAAAATTTGCACACGAGGGGACATATTCAATCAAGTCCAGGATCGGAACACTAACCTCCACCTTCTTGAAGATTTTCCGGATATGATCATCATTAGTTGGCACATTCGGCCTTCCCCTAAGTGCATTATGGAAAGGCGGAGGGAGATTAATCCTTGCCTCGGGTGTTGGAAGCTCCTTGATGGGTTTCTTCACAACAAATTCTTACTCCTCCAAGTTGGTTTTGTTGTTGTCCTTGATCAAGTCATCCTCTTGAGAGATTTCCTTTTCGGGCTCATGCACCCCCTTCCCGCTTTCAAAGAACTAACATTCCTTAGATTGATCTCTGGTTGGGAAGGAAGTTTTTCGGACTCTTTGGTTTCAAGTCAGCTTACCGAGGTGGCAAGTTTCCCGACTTGAATCTTATGATTTTTTATGCTAAAGAATGCCCTTTTCCCCGGATCTTCAATCTTTCTCCTTGTATTTCACAAAGACGTCATGTTTCTTGGCCAATTGAGATATTTCCTGAAGGATTTCCTCTCAGTCCGACTTGTAGAGTGTGGTGTTGTTGTTTGAAGGCCCTTCTACCCTTTGATAAGGTTGAGGTGGAGCTTGTCCACCTCGATTATACCCTTGCATTTGATTCTCCTCGCCCCAACAAGTTGGGGTGATCGCGGTACAATGGATTGGCCTCCTTGGTTCCCATGGAACCCTTTTTGTTGTCCCCTAGCAAGTTGTGGACTATTTCCACCATTGTTGAAATCTAACGCTTTGACTTAATAAAAAAACCTCCACCACTTATAGGCACACATCCATGTGATGATCAAGATTGCAAACTATGCACACTTTTGCTTGTTGGACTCCCCTTTTCATTAACTCTTTCATCATGGAGGAAAGAGCTTGGACTTGCTCCTCTAACATCGGGGATTGAGATGGTTCATCAATGGGATTCAACCTAGACCTTGTACCAAATTGTCTTGTTTCATTTTCCATATCCTCTAAGTGTGCCATTGCTTCCCTTGGGCTCTTATTGGCAATCGAATCGTTGCAAGTAGCATTCATCATACGCATGACATCATCGCACAACGCTTTGAGAAAATAGTAAACCAATTCTCCCTCCTTGAATGGATGATATGGAAAACTAGCCAATAATCTCTTGAAGTGCTCCCAATACTCATAGAGGGACTCATTAGCAAACTAAGTTATGTTGGAAAACTTCTTCTTCAACCCCGCCCACTTCGAAGCTGGAAAGTACTTTTCTAGAAAGTAGCGCTTCATATCCATCCATGATGTGATACAACCGGGTGTTAGAAAGTATATCCAATATTTGTTTGAATCCCTAAGTGAGAAAGAAAACTACCTTAGATTGTATTCTTTCTCTAAAACACCTGGTGAGTTCATATTGGAACAAACGAGGTGGAATTCTGAGAGATGCTTATTTGGATCTTCTCCGACCATCTGATTGAAAGGTGGCAAGAAATTAATCATGTCGTTATTGGGTTAACACGTCACATTTGGTGGAAACTGTGGGAAGATGATGCAAAGTGGTTGATTCTCAAAGTTGGAGCTACTAACTCTCTAAAGGTGTGATTGTCCTCCACAGTTTTTTCTTTTTCTACAACTATCAAAATTGATTCTTGGAGAACTTCCGGCCTAGGTCTTCTCTTCCTTCCTTGCCTACTACCTATTCAACTCGTTGGACTATGTAAAATTCCCAAGTTCTTGGCAAGTGTATGTACCATAAACCGGGAATGAACAATGGCCAACTAAAATCAACAGTAGCAAACAAGGTGAGAAGTAACCGGAAACAAGTAGGAAATCTCAACAACAAAATCCAACAAAAACAAAAGTAAAGACAACACTACTTACTCAACTAACACATTATGCAAGCTAACTACTAGACCGTTAAACTAAAATCCTCAATAAAGGTGCCAAAATTTAACCAGCCCCCTCCTAAACATCGTTTAACAAGAGAGGAGGACGGTTAGGGGTCAAAGATAGAATTTTTATGTTGATCTTGTTCCTACTACTATACTACCAAGAACGGTAGATAGCAGCATGTACGTGGGTCATCCACAGAGATGTTAGGAATCTAGTAATCTACAAAACAAAACGATGGTTGGGTCATCAATCTGACCACGTGTTAGGATTAAACAACGTCATGAAAATAACCATTGGGGGGGATTTTAACCTATCAACTAGTACTATTCAATCAAGGGAATAAATAATATAAACAAACACCCGAGGAATATTTGCATAACATGGTTGATGTTATTTCGATCATCGATTTCATCAAGTATATGAACTTAACCCTATTCTAGTGTTCGTGTCACGTGATGCGGATAATGGTTAAAAATTTATATGTCACATATAGAAGTGCACATAAAAAATGTTCCATCGACCTCGCCTCCACACTAGGGGAGTGTAACACCAGCTATGGAATATTGCGCATGTCTGTTTCTCTCTATGTGGTTAAGTTGTGAGAGGAACACTACAAACAAAACTACCCCTAGGCCTAGAAGGGCGAAGGGAGTAGCCATCTCATCGATGTCTTCTAGGATTATAAAAATAACCCCAGTTTTCTACCTACTATATCCCTACCTGCAACCCTTCAAACTTCTTTGGTTAGCTCATTGGATGCATGGTAGATCGTGACGATTAAAACTAGTAACCATCGTGTACACGCCCAGTTTCGGACTATCGCACCCCAAGCGCATCTAAGTTTCCTTAACTGGAAAGTAGCAATAGTGTGCCAACATGAAATTAGATTCGATTGTGTGCCAACAAAGTTTGACTTTCACGCAATTTACAAGAATATTAAGAACAAACCAACATAATGATCACAAAATACATAGAAATAGGTAGATCTAAAAATCTCACAAAATAAACATCAACGCATAAATACAAATATAATCCCCAAGTGAGATCCCCACTCCCTAATAATTGAACCCAAATATTTCATTGATTCAACACTTTGGGCAAAAGAAAATAAAAAGGTGAAAAGAAAAGAAGTGAGAGTGTTTTCTCTCTCTAGCCACCTACTTAGATCTAAAAATGAACATTAACTTAAACCCTAGTAGACAAATGTCAATATATTTAGCAATAGGGAATTGGGCCTAAAAATTGGCCCAAAAAGTGGCCGAAAACCCTATCAGCCGCCAGGGCTCGTGCCGGCTAGGGGCACGTATCCTGGTACGGTCTGTGTCGGACGGGCCAGTGTGGGGAAGGTTTCATGGCATATACCGCATCGGGCGCTCCCTTTAGGCGGCTAGTTGGGTCCTTGTTTTCTTGTTTCTGATCCGCTTCATGCATTGTTTCACGCACTCCGTCAGCTAGAACCTTATCTTGCTCAGTACCTCGGCATGCCCTGCGTTATTCTTCACACCCTGTGGGCTGGTCTTGACATTTGTGACTTGAAATGGCATGGGATCTGTAAAACGGAATGTCCCACCCCATACTTAGCCATTTTTGGGTGAAAATAGGGGAGTCTCATGTCGGATTTTAGCCCGGCCCGTACCAAGTGATAGAGGTTAAGCCAAGGCGCCCTTACATGGGTCGTGCTGGCTGGTTTGAGCTGTGCTAGATTTTTGTATGTGCCAAGCATGGGCAGTCTGTGTCGGTTGTGGTTTGTTCACATGGCTAACTTCTTTACTCCACTATGGTTGAACCGTTGGTCCAATTTAGGAGTTCTTGTAGTTGGATTTATAGCGATCAAGAAGAAAAATCCAATGGGCATACCTTCAAGCTATGATTCTTCTCAATTTTTTCCCAGAAATTTGTGCAACCTCCAATAACGATCACTCTATTTCTTCTTTGGCTTTCTTGAACTTTGACTCCCTCTTTCTTGGTCTCAATTCCTTCTACTACCACGATATGAAGTTTGTGGCCTTCGATCGACTACCATCCTTGCGAATGGCCTTTGATATCTTCTACCATTCTTTCGAATGGCCTTCAAATATCTACTACCCTCGAGGATGGCCTTCAACTAAAAGAAAATGAAAAATCACTCACAGGAAACCTACTAATGAGATTGAAGAGGAAGATCTAGGCGCCAGTGAATACCAAGTGTCTGCTAGTCTCAATTAAGTCTACAAAACATGGGATTTAGACAAGAAAACCAAAAGTGGTTGTCTAAACCCTTTTCGTGCAAACCTAACTAAAACTAGCAATCAACCAAATAAAATATGACAATAAATGTGTTAAATGGATCAGGTAATGCATGCATAATGGTGCAAATCAGTCATCATGGGTGGAGTTGTCGATGGCTACTCCAGAGACCCAATGGTAGGTTCTTTTAATTAAAATGCATGAAAAAAATAAGCCGTAGACTTTGGACAAGCACTCGACAACCTATATTCGATAGACTTTGGAATTCTTGGAGACTTTAGAGAAAATGAAGGACAGTGGGGGCAAGAGACTCATTTGATTACACTTGGACAACACCGATTACACTATGTCACACTGGGATATCGCCCAAGCATTCGGGTGGAAGTACGGGAAGGAGATCCTGAGAAATCACCTACAAGGCCTTCTGTTCTCGTTAAGAAACTTTTGAAGGATCCTATCGAGCACAAAAAGGAAGAAACTTTGCAAGATTATGACAATCGTCTACCCAACATTGTGTTATGTTCAGTGACTGTTGGCTGTGGGAGTGTTCACTCATATGGAAATCTCCCAATGTCCGGGGTCGGATATCCAGTCCTTTGTGCAAAGACTCTGAAGGGAAACTTATACCCCCAACATAGTCTTGGGCTTTGTGGATGAGTGCCTTGTGATGGAAAACAATAAAGGTGGCAAGATCTATATGGAAGGCATGGTTGGACACTTAGCCCAAAACTTGGGCTATTCATCTCTCTCTTCACTTGTAGTGGCGAACTTGGGTCGTTCAGGGACACGGTACACGATGGATAAGCTGGCAAAAGAAGGGATGGTGACCACTACAACTTCAGAGGATCATTTTTTATGGCTATATGGTGGCTCTTCGGTGTGGAATTCATTATTCTAGCCCAACCAGAGCGTACAACTATCGATGAGGATTCAATGTTGGAGGACCTTTTCATAGCCCATGATCCGAGGTTTGAGAAGGATTTCTTTATAATCCTATCAAACCTAGATATAAACATCAAGAAAGATGACAACGAGATCCTAGTTAGAGCACCATCCTAACCGCACTAGCCTCGCAGACATTCTTGATCAATTTTGTATCTTCGGAGAGCAACTTTCTAGTTCCACAAATATTGTGAGGGATATCGGTGATGGGATAAGCTTCCAGTTGCATAACTTTAGGACGCTGCTAGGTTATGTGGAGGACACTATGCGCACTTGGGGTTCTAGACTGGATTCCATTGAGCGGAAAATGAAGTAAGAGTTTGCCAATGTGGATGAGAGGTTGGATTCTCAAGAAGAGACCATCGAGAAAGTGCTTGAGAGACTTCACCTTTCGAAGCTAGAAGGTTTCAAAGATGTCATTCCTATTAAGAGGTATGAGATGTGTCAAGAGGAGAGAAGAAGGAGGCATGAGACTTGGCACTTGAGGAAGGACCATTCGGGGTCACATGAATGAGCTTCACTACATTTATCTTCCCCACTTATGATTTTTATTGATTCATTGCATTGGGGACAATGCAAAGTTCAAGTGTGGGGGAGGGAGTAGTGAAACACTTAGGAGTTTTCATCTTGGGATTTGTGTTCTTAGTGTTGTTTAGTTTGTTCTTTTCGATGATTTTGGAAGTTGGTAGAATCTTTGGTGGTGTGATCTTTAGGTGTTATCAATTTGTTGGGGAATGTTATGGGATGAACACTTTGGTGGTGTAATTTATTTTTTTCACTATCTTTTGTAGTATGAACCCCATCTTTGGGGCACTTTGTGCTACACACAAAAATTTTAAAATTTTAAAATAAATTAAGAAAATATATATATATACCCGACTAATTTAGAAACCCGAAAGGGCAACTTCGGTAAAAATTTAAAGTAAAGACTGGATAGGCCGAAAGGCCTAAGTAGACATGAGAGGCTTGGCCCGGCTAGGTTGGAAAACCTAGGCAAAATGGGATGTCGTGTGGAAAAAGGTGAGGTGGTGAGCTCAACATGTGTGAATGCTTGGATGAAAACCCGAAAAGGCTCCTAGGCAAAATGAGATAATTGAGAGAAACTTGAAATGGAACTTCAACATCTCTTGGATTGTCTTCGGCGGATACTTTGGGGGAGTAAGCTAGTTCAACACTTATATTTCATGCTTACCTTTTTCTTCACAATATTTTTGGGATGGTTAGGTTACTTTAGAAACTTTGGGGAGTGTGAGAGTTGTCAGATTCTTACTTCTTTGGGGGAACTAAGGTAGCTTGGGAATAAGTTGAATGTATTGGCTACTTCTTTTTGCATGCTACACTTAGCTTAGATCTTTTCTCATTTTTGTTTACTCGAGGACGAGTAAAGGTTTAAGTGTGAGGTGATTGATGTGCACCATTATGCATGTGTTAGACGGTGCATTTAACACATTACTATCATCATTTGTTTGGTTGATTGCTAGTCTTAGTTAGGTTTGCACAACAAAGGGTCTAGACGACCACTTTTGGTTTTCTTGTCTAAATCCCATAATTTGTTGACTTAATTAAGAATAATGGACACTTTGTATTCACGGTCGCCTATATCTTCCTCTTTGATCTCATAAGTAGGTTGCTCGTGAGTGCTTTTTTATTTTCTTTGGTGGAAGGTCATCTGTGAGGGTGGTAGTAGATATTTGAAGGTCATTCGAAAGAATATTAGAAGATATTGAAGACCATTCGTAAGGATGGTAGCAGATTGAAGGCCACAAACTCCAAATCGTGGCAGTAGATACAATTGGGTCCAAGAAAGATGGACTCGAAGTTCAAGAAGGCTAAAGAAGAAATAGAGGGATTGTTATTCGAGGTTTCATTGAGTTCTGGGAAAAATCCAAGAAGAATAGCACTTGAGGGTGTCAACATTAGATTAGTCTTCTCGATCGCTATAAAATTGACTAGAAGAACTCCCAAATTGAACCAATGGTTCACCCGTAGTGGAACAAAGAAGTTAGCCAAGCCACGGCCGGCGCAGACCAAAAGCCAGCACGGCCCACACCAACCAACACTGCCCAAGGCTGTGTCAAAAATCTAGCATGAAGGGTCACCTTTTATCACTCCAAAATCGGCTAAGTATGGAAGCGAGACATTCCGTTTTACACATCCTGCATCGTTTCAAGTCATAAATGACAAGACCAGCCCACGGGGTGTGAAGAATGATGCAGAGGGCACCGAAGTACTGAGAAAAACAAGGTTCGAGCCGACAAGGCGTGCAAAAAAATGCATGGCGAGGATTAGAAAGGATCAAAACGTAGACCCGGTCAGCGGCCTACGCCGGATGACACTATGCGTCAGCATGGCCTGAGTCATGGCGATGCCCCGCGGTGGCACTAGCCAGTGGCGGATTCTAAGATTTTTTGGCACTTTTTGGGCCTATTTTAGGCCCAATTCCATACTACTATATTATATATATATATACACACACCTTTGCCTACTAGGGTTTAAGAGGAAGCTCATTTTTAGATCTTAGTAGGTGGCTAGAGAGAGAAAACACTCTCACTTCTCTCTAGTTTCTTTTCTTTTCATCT
>JAULKK010293731.1:0-22781 GCA_032355705.1 Rubia peregrina
CTCTCTCTCTATCTACTCTTACAAAATTAGGAGAATGAAACTAAACTAGGCTAAAACTTAAACACGAGTAGATATAGGCTCTTATTTATAGTATATAGAAACGGGCCTTGAAAAAACCCAAAAAAGACAAGTGAACCCTAGCAGCTGCCATGGCACGACTCGTGATATAGCATATGGCCCGTGCTGCCAGGATTAGCATGACCCATTCTTGGTCATTCTCAGTGCACGGTCACACCATCCACCATGGGTCACCGACTGAGAGATGCTCCTTGATGAGTTGAATGACACGAGTCGTGTTAATCTTCATGGGTCATCCGTTGGATGCATGATTTAGGTCGTGTAAAACGTTGTGGGTCACCGACTAGGAGTCAATTTCATTAAAAATAATGAAGCAGATGTGCAAATAGTCACGGTTGGTATTAGCATACTTGAACTTGGTTTTGCACGGGCCGTGTCCATACTTAGCATCACGAGGCACTGTGCTAGCATGGGTCATGTAGAACAAGGTAACTCGTGCCAAGGTCTTCTGTCACCAAAATTGTTTGCCGGCATAGCCAGTGTAGTATTGCATGGTCGTGTCGGTTTATCTTTTGTTGCTCTTCGATTCCTTCTTCTTCCTGGATTGCTTCCATCTACTACCACATTTTGACTCATGGCCTTCTGTCTATTACCATCCTTGAGAATGACCTTCTACTATCTACTACTACTCTTACGGATGGTTTTCTACTAACTACGCTAAAGTGCTTACGAGCAATCTAAAGATAAGCTCACAAAATAACATCTAGATATGCTCGTCTGGATATAACATCCATTGGATCTAATAAGTCTACAAAACTAAGGATTTAGACAAGAAACCCAACAATGGCTATCTAACCCCCTTGTAATGTAAACCTGACTAAACCTAGAATTAACTAACCAAAAAATAATAAGAAACGTGTCAAATGCATTAGTTAATGCATGTTTTTCGATGCAGATTAATCCCCCCACACTTAAACCTTTACTCGTCCTCGAGTAAACAAAAACGAGCAAAAATATAAGCAGAAAGTAATATGCAAAGAGAGTTAGCCAATATATTCAACATTATTACTAAGCCACCCTAGTTCCCCCAAAGATGTGAGACTCTCAAAAACCTCAATCACCAAAAGAAGGTAAAGTAAACTATCCAACCGATCAAGCCAAGAAAAAGGCAAGGTGTATATGATAAGTGTGAAACTAACTTACTCCAGTGAAGAAGCCGCCAAAGACAATCCAAGAGATACTTAACAAAATTTTCAATTTCTCTCATTCTGCCTAAGAGCCCTTTTGGTTTTTCATCCTAACTTCCCACACATTGAACTCACTTCTCACCCTTTTCCACACCATGGCCTCTCACTTTTGCATAGGATTTTCAACCTATCTGGGCCTTTCCCAATGTTGCTTAAGTTGTCCTTTCGGGTTTTTGACTTAACTGAGTATATATTTCTTCATTTTTCAAAATTTTCAATTTTTTTGTGTAGCACAAAATGCCTCTAAGGTGGATTTCATACTACATGAATATAATTAAATAAAAATAAACTAACACAAAGAATAAAATACAAAGGAATCTTGATGAAACTCCTAAGTGCCTAACTACTCCCTCCCACACACGTAAATCTTCCATTGTCCCCAATGAAACAAAATGATAGAAATCATAAGTGGAGAAAGGGAAAGATAGTGGCACATACTCTTGGGACCCCGAAGGGCCCTCCCTCAAACGTCTCACCTCGCATCTCATCCTCCTTTCTTCTTGCCTCATTTCTTGCCTCTTTATGGGAACGAGGTTCGGAAACCATCAAGCCTTGAAATATGAAACCTCTCTATCAATTTCTCTATAGCTTTCTCTTGCACATCAGCTCTCTCATCCGCGATTACAAACTCTTCCTTCACCTCCCGCTCAATATAATCCAACCAAACTCCCTAAGCTCTCATGGTGTCATCCTTAGAATCCAACCTTGTCCTGAATTCCTTCATTTGCTTGCTCATTCCTCCTACCACTTGAATAATATCTTGCACTGGTTAGGTTGAACTCATGAGTTGTTCCCCAAAAGTGCAGAATTGGTCAAATAATTTTGTGGGTAGGTTGCCTCAGGTAGGTGATGCCTTAGGTGGAATCTCACCATTCTCCTCCTCAATGTCAATGTCCGGGTTTGATAAGATGTTGTAGAAACCTTTCTCAAACCACATATCGGATGCTAAAAAAAAGGTCTTCCAAGGTGATGTCATGGCCGATGACGGTGCGTTTTGGCTGTGGAAGAATCATGAAGCTACAAAGTGAATCGCTACCGTATAACCAAATGAAGCGGCCATCTGAGGCAGTGGTAGCAATCATCGAAGCTCTTTCTAACTTATCCATGGTATACCTCATCCCAGAATGACCTAAGTTGACCACGCCAAAAGAAGAGGAGGCTGAATGTCCTAAGTGTTTGGCTAAGAGTCTGACCATGCCTTCCATCGATATCTTACCACCTTTCTTCTTCCCCGCGGCTAAGCATTCCTCCACGAAGACCCCCACCATGTTGGGGTAGATATTCGCTTCTGAGGTCCTCACCGAAATGATTTGGACGTCCTAGTTGGGGCATTGCGAGATCTCGCTGTGGAAAAACACTCTCATGGATAAGAGCATGTGCACGTACCGAAAAGCCGGGTGGACTATCTTACCAGTGAATCCTTGGAACTTTCTTCCCATATTTCCACCCAAAAGCTCGGGCAATCTCCCGATGTGTCATCGTGTATTCCTTGTCATCCTAGTGGAAATGGATGATCCTTCTCCCATTATTGTTCGTTTCTTGCTCTAAGGTTGCCAACCCTAGTGGTATATATCCCAAAAATTACAAACTAAAAAAAATTAACCTACACATTCCCTTCTCCCCCACTACCCGATTAGGTGGCAACAAGGTCAGCGGTCTCCGAGCTACTGCCTTCCTATATATGGGTGTAACAAAAACTCCCATGTGGTATGCATCCCAAAAATTACAAACTAAAAAAAATTAAACTATACATTACCTTCTCCCCCCCCCACTACCCGATCAGGTGGCAACAAGGTCAGCGGTCTCCAAGCTATTGCCTTCCGGAATATAGGTGTAACCAAACATCCCCTGGAGCGAGTCAGTCTACTCTAGAAGCTTACTCACCACGGAACCAATCCCATTATCTTCTTCAGCATCATCCTTGTATTTATCAATCTCGCATACCTTAAGCTCATAAAAGCGCTGGCAACTTCGACATACCCTCAAACTTATCAAGAATGGGGGAAGAAGTGTGCATTATCCTCAACTTTTTTGGTATACGCTTTATCCTCAACCCACTTTGCTTCAGCTTTGACGTGTTCTATATCACTAGAACCGGTGACCCCGCTCTTGAAAAAAATAAAGAAAGCTAGAAAAAATCAAACCGGTGAAGGTATGGAGGAAAATTTGGGAAGAGAACAATGGAGTCACTGAAAGGGGAGGGGAAAAGATGTAGTAGAAATGTTGAAGAGAATACACCTGCTCTTGGACTTAAGACTATGTGCATTGCGTACTCGATCTAGAAATCTTGGACAATTTATTGATGAACTGTCACTAAACTTAAAAAAAAACAAAGAAAGAAAGAACTGGGAGTTGGTGCCTACTTATATAACGGGTTGCTTTCTTACCAAGTCATCCTGGATTTTTTCTCCTCTCCTAACAGTCAAGTGACTTTCACTCCTCCAGTTTGATTATTATTCTTTACTCTACATGTTATTATAAAAACTACTCACTACCTGAAGTGTGAGTCTAGTCACGCACACTTTTCTATGTGCGCCACCACCCAACATCTGTAATCTTAACGTACATCTCGACGAAGAGGTTTTTAAATTCACCCATTTTCAACAACTTTTTCACCACTGCACGGGGGTACCTAAGATCTGCAGGACCTCTATTCCTTAACATGACAAGCTACATATTCAACTTAACGTTCATTATTTCTTTCTCATCAACCAAAATTTTGAAGTTACCATTTATATTTCCAATTGCTCACATCTCTACTTCGACCGCTTCAACTTCTCACGCATCTCAACATTCACATCCTTCATCACCTCAGCATATTTAGTATCACATTGAGATACATTTGCTACAGCATCCCGCAACTCCGAACATAAAAACCACTCCTTTAGGAGACAAACCAAATCATAAACCAAAATAAAATAAAATAAAAACACAACCCTTACCTGAGATAGCAAGACGTCATGATCATTCGAGTCTACATTTGGACAGGGTACAATGATAGCCCTGCTAGCCCTCTTATCATTCATACTCACATGCAAAAAAGGTCCAAAACCAAATGCCACCCCAAGACCCTGCAAAGTTGTAGGGTCATCACTAGAACCTCATCCAGTCCTTTGATTCTTCTGAGACATGCGTTCTAAAGAAGTCTAGGCACACCCTTCCATATTTCCTCTCTTAATGGCTATAGGTTCCAAAGACACAATCTTCGATAGAGACATACACCAAGCACGAAAAAAATGAACATAATATACTTCAATTTTAGAAAGATTAAAAAATACAAGGACATTAACAACAACAACCTTGCTTTCCCTTAGGGCGGAATATCTTCACCACATGTGGGTGTAATTCCCTCACAAGCAGACTCTTCTCAGTTAGCTTCCCTAACTTGCTGAACATGGATTCAAATGGAAAAACATAGTTTTAGGGGGTAAAGGATTACATTCCTCATCCTTATAAAAGACATACTTGTCCATCCAGAGCCCACAATTACTACGGAAACCCTTCAGAAGGTGAATCTTAGACATGGTGGGGTAAAAAGTAAACAAACCCTCATTACTAGCACTTCATGATTCATAAAACTAAAAAAATCTCCAACCTTTAGCTCCCTATTATCACTTCGACACACCTCCTCATAACTGGTCATTAAGGTCAAGCATCTCAGATGAAGCTGTGCAAGGGCAACATCATGTGTACCCAAAACTCGTCTAATAAATCTGAGGTAAGCAAGTAGGGTCAAACCATAAAGAAAATGGTGTTCATAAACACCAAAATAGCTAATAGGAAGGTTCCAACCGCTCTAACCGCCAACGGGAAACTTAACCTTGAATGAACTTTACTAAACTCACTAATGACTCAACATTCATAATACTATCATATTCTCAATTACTTTGACTAACTTATTCTTCATCTACACCCTCATTCCCAATATCCACCATTTCGTCATGACCCACCTTATCATCACCCACATTAGAACAGGTTACGCAGGAAGACGGTTCAGAATGCACATCTACCATGCTTAGACCAAATGAAAATGAAAAGAGCTACTACCTTCGAAATGTGGGAGTCAATGTGATCCCACCTAATCTCTAGCAAAGGGAAACAAATTGAGGTACACTGAACAAATTACTCTAATAACTCTTTATGATCATAAAAAAGTGACTCAAAGTGCACATTTTCAATAAGAATATATTTCTTGAGCCAGTTGAAAAGAGAAGTCGTCAATTAGTAGACGAACCCGGTAATGATTACTTACCAAGTGATTTGCTAGATGTATCAACTTTCCTCAATTTGAGTAACTTTGTATCTCCTTCTCTGATAGAATAGAAATGGTTATTATTTCATTCACGAAACTATACATCACTTCATGTTAGCTCCATTAGCCTTCCCCGAAATCAAACACACTACGTTTTGATTTTGAGTAACGCTTGTAAACACTATACCCCCCTCAAGGCTTTGTGGTTAGGAATGGGCTTATGGTATACATTTAATCCGCATATTATAGAATCATCTATGACTAGTTCGCCTCATGCGGGAAAGAAAACGTAAATAGTCCGCTCACGAGCAATTATGTCCATGTAAAGAGTACGGATCACTAATACCATGACATATCTCACTAATTCTATGACCAAGCACAAGGCGAGGAAATGGTGAAAGCTATGATTGCACGAAGTATAGATATTTAAGAAGCGAAGAGAAGTACAGACCTAGGAGTAAATAACCAAAAATACAACAAAATGAGTATATTCTTAATTTTGACCCGGGCATCAAAGTTTCTACCCGAGAACCTTTCCGAGGAGCTTCCTGCATGTACCTGACAAGAGGATCGTATCGGTCGGCCTTGAAGTTTATCTCTAAATAGAAGGAAGACCCACAACACTAATAAAGAGAGGTTATTCACATTTTACCCTACAATGTTTAAGATTTGCCTTGTGAAAGGTTTCCCTAGTAATTGTAGCCCTTGGAGGGATAGGTATTTTGTGTTAATAAAGGGAAAGGTAAGCCTATGTCTTTATGGAAATATGTTGTTCCATTTGAACCATGGTCCAGTAAGGTAAGGAAGCAAACTGAGAAGATTTTACTTCTAAGGGAACTATACCCACATGTGATAAAGATAGGCCGTCCTAAGGTAAAGCAAGGTTGTTATTACTAGCATCGTAGTATTTTTGTTTTACTATGTTTGTAAAATGGGGGTTTTATTGGGTTCATTCTTTCGTGTTTTGGTGTAAAGATAACTTTGTCGAATATTGTTTCTTCAAGGCATACCGAAGCTTACTTAGAGCGTGAATCTTGGAAAAACAAAAGGCTGATCAAGGTTCCTGTGAGACACTTGTTGCTTCACAGAATAGTGGAGTGGCATCTTGTTCCGAGCCCTCTTTGCTTATGGGCAAAAAGAATGAGGAGGCTAGTGGGACTGCAGTACAAATTTTTTGGTTGTTTGACTACTGCAGACTGGAAACACCCTACTGCCATGTTGACTCAGGTAAGGGTCATGTGTATTTTTTTTATTGAAATTGTTGATTATGTCTATGATTTTTTTTAAATGATTTTTGTGTTCGTAGTTGGGGCAATACTATGGCGACTATGGCGTGGCATGTCACTAGCATACGGAGGTGATGAATGATATGAATGTGGAAGTGGTCAAGCTGCGAAAGGGGGTGAAGCGATTGAATGAGAGGTGTGAGCAGTTGGATAAAGAAGTGGGAACTGCAATAAGTTTGGGTAAAGAGAAAGAAAGAGTGAATGCTGAGTTCGCCAGGGAACTTGCTAATTTACATAATTGAGGTCTTGCAGATCCTAGGTACACTCATGTGTTGGTGAACAAGTTGTTAAAAACATGTGGTTTTTACAAATTCCTCGATGAGATGTACGTTATGATCATGGATGTGGTGTGCAGGGAAAAGTATGCATGCACAAAATCCCACTTTGGATATTGTGGGGTTACCGGATGCTAGCGCTATAAGATGTGGTGAGGTTAAAGCTAAGTGGGTGTTGGATGGTGCGTATACCCAAAAGGTTGTAGTTAATGTGCACTCACTCCCTCTTCCTGAGGAACCAAATGACATGCTTAGGTTTTCGTGCTCAACGAGCTTGAGAGATACGAGATTGATCGGTACGAAGATGATGATGTTGAAGAACAATATGGCATTGCTGCCATGATGACCGAGCTCCTGCAACATCCTATCTAGCTTTCGAAGATGTTTGGTTACACCCACATTTCAGAAGGGAATGATAAAAAGATGGTTGATCACATTGCCACGGGATCGGGTATTGGTAGGTAAGTGTAAGTGTAGCGTAATTGTTTTGGGTTGTAGTTTTGGTTGATCATATCAAAAATTTACTGACTAAGTATTTAACTTAGATGAACATGCATAGTAATAAAGATATCACTTTCGTAATATACACAAAGGAAGTTATTTCAAGTGGAGATTAATAACTAAAATAAACGATTAACAACTATGATTAAAAAAAGTGACAGAAATACTATGAGAACAAGTCTTAGGTCCAATTGATTTCCACTTACAATTACTGGCTAATCCTTGAAATAAGATCATTTTATGGATTTAAAATTACAATAAATATGTGCCTAATCTAACTGTAAAATATGCTAATCATAATTAGTTATTCTATACAAATAGCATATCAACGGTTTAGCTAACCTCTGTGGGATGAACGGGAATGATGGATCAAGGGGGTCTACATCATGAATGAGTTTTCAATATGGATTCAAGGAGTATTGTCAAGAAATTTGTGGGTCACTCCTTGGCTACGAGAAATGAGGATCTATCCACAGAGGTAAACTGGGAAGTGCATTGCGGTTTCCATGATGGTTTTGATTCTAAAGTAATATCTTTTAGCTAGTGCGCCAAACAAACTTCCTATTTTAAGTTGGTTAATAAGCTAAACCTTGTAAACGTTGATGAGGAAAGACATTTCATAATTCACATCATTAACCTCTTGTCATTCCAAAAGGCATGAGGCATAATTGTGAATGCATAATGAAGTGTAACAGGTAGCATTCATAGTTAGATATTTTTTCGATCGCTGGTCAAGGGGTGGAAACTATAAAATCAAGCTAGCTCAAATTGGAATAGTTGAAAATATGAGGGTCACAGCCAATTAGAGTACACTAGCAACTGAAGAAAAACCTATCTTGAGGTATAAGTATACCAAAAAAAGTGTGGGTAATTAACGAAGAACCTTGGGAAATTGATGGCTCTGAAGATGCGTACGCTGCCAAAGCTTTCACCGCAAGCCCCACAAATTTGAGTGACGGAGAATTTTACATGGTCGATGTTATCACCCAACCTCAATGTGACCCATTTGTTAACTTAAATATTGCATAAGTTAGCATTCAATGTGTTGTAGCTAGTGGTACTGTGTATGACTGTTAGCTTTATTTGTCCCTAACTTTTTGGTGGTGTTTATTAACTGGTATTCTGAATTTTTTTAGGCGGTTGCCTAAAGTTTGCCTTTTGTTTAAACGATACATAGAGTTCATCACTCTGAACTTGGTGAAGAACTTGGAGAAAAAAATGCAAGTCCAATTGTGCGACAAAACATTAATGAAGATTCTATGCTTGTGATGAGAACTCATGAGGTGATAGATGATCCAAGGACTCACGAGTTAATTGACAGGATGGCTATTGATTCTGTGAAGAACACTCGTAGATCGGTGCTTAAATTCTCTCTTGGAGTTGAAGGGATTTATGATATAATTTTGGATCGTTGAACATGATGGTTGCAAATGAAGAATTGTGGTTTAGAAAGTTGTAACTATGAATTGTTGTTTGAATTGCTGAAATTGTTTGTTAGGATTTAAAATTGTGATGAATTGTGTGTGGATGATTTAAAATTACGATTTGATATGTTTGACTAACTTGATGAACGAATGATGGTGCATTCAAATTGGGTGAAATGAATACAAGTTATAGGTTTAGAAGTTCTAGTTGTAAACCAACTTAGACAACATTGTATGCATGTTACTCGGTTGAGTAATAAAAATAACTGAACTTATCTTAAACAAATGCCGTATTTAGGTTAACAAGTAGAATGTGTAAGGAAACAAATGTGACTTTTACGGTGGCTTTACAGCTGGAGTTTTTGTGCCAACATCATAGTTTGGCATTTTCTTTTCTAAACTTGACTTCAACCTTTTGCCTCATCATTTTGTCTTTATTGGGGATGGATCAAGTACCTTTGGTGAATGTGTTATTTTCGAGTTAGTATGGCCACTCTTGGCGGATTTCTCAATGGTATTTATCTTTGAAGTGACCAGTTCTTCAATTTTCGATGAGCATGTTACTAACACATCTTCAAGAATCCTTCTAGATTTTGACTTTCCTTTGTTGTTTGGAACTAAATTTTATCATTTTCTCCTTGATAAGACACGAATATGCTAATTTATTAACTCAATTGACACTTACTTACACTGTATTTTATTGGTGGTTAGCTAGGAAATTGCATGTTTTACCGAATAGGGGTTAGGATCACCTTGTGTGGTTATTCATTCTAATTTCCCTATGTCATAAGCATTTAGTTAGCAAAAAAAATTCCTCCTTAATTGGATCAAGATTAGAATATTTTGTATGCTTAGCGGAGATCTGGTCATTGGAGGAGGCAGTTCGCTAGGATGGTAGTATATTAAAAGCCACTAATCAAGTGGTATACGATTGGTTGAAGTATGAATGAAGAAAAGAAGAAACAGAACAAGAAAAGAAGCAAAGGAAAAATTAAAGGCCAAGGATACTGGTATACACCTCCCTGAACCATATGAAACCCACCAAAAGATAATATAGCGAACCCAGTGAACTAGATAAAGAAGTAACTTTGTCAAACCTTCCTTACTCTCGTGAAGCCAAAGGCTCAATTAACACATTACCTATAGCGAACCCTATCAGTGAACCTAAAGAGGAAAATGGCTCACTCACGATCATGTCACCAAAACCATGATTTAGGAACTTCATCCATGATCAGCAAAGATTACGGTGAATATCAGCTATACATAGTGATAATTAGAAAGATAAAGGCATTCTTCCAGATACTATTCATACATTGATGATACATTGACTTTGGCATCAGAGATGGATCCTGGGGACTTTCCCAGGACCCTGTTCTGCAGGTTTCACGAGGCTAGCATGAAGCATTGCATTGATTCAATATATTGTATTAGTCCAGAAGGAATCCCCGCATCAGTAGCGCCATCTGTGGAAAAATATTTTTCTTTTTTTGGTCCTCATAGTATCTGGAGAAGGACAAGTCTCATAACAAAATAGGAAAAACTGTACGTTCCAAAACAAATTAAGAATAGACTAAATTATTTTTTGGTCACCAACATATATTTAAATACCATATTTTAGTCCTCATTCGCAAAACTGCGTACATCCAGCATCCAACAAACCAAAATTGATTTGTTTTGTCACCAAACCCATTTTCGGGCGGTTTTCCGCCAATAAAGGCGCATGTGACTGGCACGTGCTGTATTATTCCGATATGCCCAGAGGTAAAATCATAACTTTACTCATCAAAATCATTTTTTACTTTTAATTCATCCAAGACTAACCCAGATTCTAATGTAATCCAAGGCTTTCCTGACCCATTTCAGATCCTGGGTCATGGCCCCGATGCGGGTGAGCCTGGGTTTCAGTTCCCGACCCTCGACCACCACTCTGGTGGATTCAGGTTTGTAGACTTCTGCGGTCCTAACTCACCGGTCCGAACGGGTTGATGATTGGGTGATCGGTTGACTCATCGGCTGGCACCGACAGCCTCCAGAATCGGTCGATCAGGTCCCAGTTCAAGAAAGCATCTTTTGGGCCTTCATATTTGGGTTTTGTCAGCTCGGTCCCACTAAAAAATGGCGCCAAGAGAACATACACCTTGATTTTAATCAGCTCAAGCTCCGGTGCTCTGGTGCTGAGTGTAATGACTATGTTATGAGCTATGTTGCCTCCGGCAGAGTCACTGGAGATGAACACTGAATTGAAGTTGGCGACCTCTATTAGCTAAGTGTCCGACTCTTCAGCTACGGCTTGATGCTAGAGACACTTCACGGCTGAGAAGCCATTGTCGATGGCCGTCGGGAGCCAGTTTTTTGGAACGAGGCGATAGTCAAGGGAGATCACCACGGTTTGAACCTCCTTAGCGAGCTTGAAACATTACTTTTGGTAGTTGGGCCAGGCGCATGAGCCAATGCAGAAGCCTCCACCGTGGATGTAGTAAAATATCGGAAGCTTGGAGGAGGAGGGAGGCGCTGCCGGCTTGTAGAGGTGGAGGTGGAGATCATGAGTTGGGTTGAACACGATGTCCTTCTAGATAATCGATCCACCATCTTCCACAGGGATGTCGAAGCTCGGCTCTGACGCCCGTACGATTGAACTATCGATGAACGTTGCGACATTCGTTCACCTTTTGCGGTGGTGCTGCGGATATGTCTACGATGTGTTTGATTATTTGTTTGAGAGAAATAGGATGAGCAATTAAGGGCATGTTTGGTTTTGATGAGTAAAATTATGATTTTACCCCTGAGCATACCAGAATAATATGGCACGTGTGCTTGTATTGAAGGAAAACCGCCCGAAAATGGGTTTAGGGACCAAACAAATTATTTTGGGTTTGTTGGATGCCAGATGTACGTAGTTTTGTGAATGGGGACCAAAAGATGGTATTTCAATATATGCTGGGGACCAAAAAAATAATTTTGTCAAAAGAATAATAGCGAAAAGGAATATGATGAGCAACCGGAGGTAATAGGTGGCAACTGCCACCATGAGACACAAAGATGATAGAGCTAGCTACTGTACAAACTTGAAAACCTCGACAAGGTTGGAGTAAACGAGGGCAGCAAGATAAACCAAAGCAAAACACAATGCCAAAATTCATGATCACTTCGCCATAACTAAGGTATGTATACACTTAGGTACGTGAAACACAAACATCAACCTCGTGCAACATAGAACTTCATTCATAAAGTTCTAAGAAAAAAATACTTCTATGAAAGTATTAGAATTTCCATATGACATATATTAAAATCCTTGCATAATCCAAAGAGTTTATCATGGTAGAAATATATCCCCACAATAGAAGACGTAGACCTCGCGTAGAAACAAACTTATGATCGCCATATAATGATGGCCATACATTAAACCTAAATTGGTAAAGTGTGCAGTGTTCAAACACTCACAAATTGTAGTCAAACTCTAAAAAATAGATTATACACACTAGCCAAACCTAAAATTCAATACAATATAACTAACTAGCTTGCGAACTGTGAACTATTCAACCTATAAGCATGGGTGGTGAAAGCAACATCGATAGAGACTGAACGTGAACTCCAAGAAAGGTGGGTGATTATCATCCGATTCAAGATCATATCTTGTACTCCGTAGTGCACCTCGATCATGGGTGCACCAACCTGAAAGCAGGCAAGTATGCTAGAGAATGATGAATTGCTATCAGGAAATTATCATTCTCCAACAACACTCCACCCAGTTCTAGAATAGCCAAACCTAAACCTGAGGAGTACCAGGTGTGTTTGTTGACTATGTAGCCTATCACCCCCTTAGAGCCAAGCCACCGCAAGTTTAGCCTTCTACTCGCATCTTTACCTCTTGACCTCTACAAAAGATAGTCGGGTGATGGAAATATCACCATCATACTTCATCCCCTCATTTTTTTTATCTCAATGGCCGATCCTAGATAATATAATACCAAAGGCCTCAATATACATACAATTCATAGTGATTAAAAACACATATATTGCACACTTACAACCTACATGAGGTTTCCCAAAAAATCCCCATTCTATGTCACTGGCAATAAAAATAATCTCTCTGAATAACTCACCCAATACGGATTACCACTAAACCAGTAAGATCTCCCGCACAAAAGACAATCACCCATAGACCCTCACAACATGTTAGTCATTAGCATGTTATAACGTACGCACATCCGCAATACAGACCGCATTACTAATATAAGCACAAATCCAAACCCAAATAACAAACTACTCATAAAAAATACAACTGATAATATCATTTGGTATAGCCACCTTAATATAGAAAGGGGTGGGAATATAAATTTTAAAAAAACATTAAGATAATGTATCTAAAATGTCACGACTATGTGCATGTCCACAACCACCTTACCCACTACCCTAGTATTGGAATATGGAAAAGTCACGTGTAATTACCCCCGATAAGTCAAAATGACATGTCCACGTGGCATAATTATCTCCTAAAACCAAGCCCAATACCAGTCCATACAGTAAACACTTCATTATACCCTCTAAACTGTCGGACGCAATGCAAGTGGGAAAATCACCTATGGATTCGCTCGGTAAGCGAAGAAACAACCCAATAACAAATGGGGCAAGGATAAAGCGGCTTTGTATACGCCCAGAAAATCACCAACCACACGACACAAACGGGCATTCCACCTTATTTTCTAAAACCAAAGATAAAGAGAATATCGTAACTTCACATACATCTGAAAAATCAACAGCCACGTGACACAAGCAAACGTTCGATTTTTCTCACTATATATTACCACACACTACACACATTTTTACCATGGAGAGGGGACCACGGCTTCACATACGTATGGAAAATATTTATCCTCACGGCATAAGTGGATGCCTACCCATGCTCAAAGCAATCAAACATCCACCCCTAATACATCCCAAAAAATAAATGACTCCACAAAGGATCAAATATATTTTTTAAATCGTTACAACCCAGATGACAATAACATTTTAAAAAATTACATATAAAACCAATACAAACAGTGATGACTAATGACCCATTCCCTTCACAATCTCAGCTTCTGCATCAAAGAGTTCCTCTAGTTTCCACCGCATGTGTAGATAAACTTCATCTCATGTGGAACCAGCAGCTTCCATACAAAACATGTGCTTCATATAATAAGACTTACGATAAATAATAGGCCCACATTCTGATATACCGAGGTGTATACTCATTTGATATACGGAATATACATAAGTCTCTAGGTCCCGCTTCAAATTAATTACTTCCTGTTCCAAACAGCGAATGCAGTCTTTCGAAAATCACTCATGGAGATTCTTACGTAGAAGCTTACCAATCTTGGCACGAATTTCAGTATTAACTTTGCACTGAACCCTTAGTATTCCCTCCAATTCTTAACACCTTCCCTTCAACCGGACATAGCAAACTTCCCCAACATCAAGTGGGCCCTCTAGTTTCTCATATTTCATTATAAGCCTAGCCGATAAATTGTGTTCTTCATTGCAACACATTCTCCATACTTTCACCACAGTCATCAATTGGTGGAGTTCAACGTCTAATTTTCCCTTATGCCGAGCGATCTCATCAAGATAATCAGCATGCTTCAACAATATATCTCCAATCGATCACTTTGCCGACATTTTCTAGTTAAGAAATGTTGCCACTCATCTTCTCGTTGCATAAAAGTTATTAGCTCTCTCTTCAGCCTTTGAATGTGATATCCCTGCTCGGATAGATGAGCATCATACTCATGCAAAAATGAAATTTTATGTCGCATTTGTAGTTTCCACCCAAAAATAACACTAATCATTTTAGAAAAGGAAATCTTTACCCGACTACCCAGAGCCCTCACACATTCCTCAACCTTATTAGATATCCTGAGCCATTAGGAACTTCATAAACATGGTTCAAATACAACATTCGTAGATTAATCTCATTAGTTTAATCAGTATAAGATTCATTCACATGAGGAACAATCTTAAGACCCATTCGAGGTAACCTGGTAGACAAAATCAATGCTTTAGGTTGAACGCATGCCACAAAGTCCCTTACAGAGGGTTCCCCTACCTATATACCATAAACACAAAAATAAGGACAGATCAAAATAAAATCAATAATATTGATTCAATAAGGTTACATCCACCCTACCTTAGAATAAGTAAGTTCACCCTCTTCAACATACTAATTAGCATAAGTAAGTTTGCAATTTAGCCCCAAAATATTTGGTAACAGTTTCATCCCATAATGCGTCGTTAACCCCACAAAGAGTAGAAAGAACCATATTTCGATCAATATTGCACCGTCCAACGCCACTAAAGTAGGAAGTGTGTCCATTTCCTCTAGTACCCTAATTAGTCAAAATTTTCACCCAAACCTACAGAATTTGGAGAAACCCATCATCAACAATGGCCCTATAACGCCTCTTCTAAAACATACACCTCACTCAAACCATTAATCTCTAACTTGGGTTTTTGCCCACAAAATCGAAGCAAAGCCTCACGTCGCCCAACCTCAATCATTTTTAACATGTACATCTTTGAATAAATGGTGAAAATCCCAATTACCCACAAGTTTGTTATCCAATAAAAAGAGATAGCCTGCGCAAGCAAAACCACTCTCTTTTAGAACCCTAACCTTCTCATGTAGGGATAAAATAACTCCATCCTTCTCCTTACAAACAGAATGCAACCTATATATTTCATCTCTTGATCCATAGTTGAATCTATCAATACCTATCATTTTTTCAATTTCTTCACTTTGCTTGCACACTCAAAAGCAAGTTGAGTGGCCCTAGTTACTGCCTCACCAACCTATATTATTGCACTAAATTTAATAATATAGGGTTCAAACCCCAAAATAGTTGTTTAGGAAACCAACATACCTCTCTCTCATAACCATCAGCCATAGTTGAACACTGGAAAGTCTTGACAATCAAAACAGACATGTTGTCCTGCGTTTTTAAGAACTTAGGAGAACCATTTTTATATTTATCTTCTATATTTATCTTACTCTTAGTACCACCGTGATTTTTCCCTCAAACAGTCGGCTTCATGTCAGATAACATATGTGCTCGCATCTTGATCTTGAGATAGCGGTTTTGATAAGACACAAAACCTTGCGACTGTAAAACAAATAAACCTTCAATGAAATGGCATAGGTGTGAATTGACAGACTTCAAAAAGATAAATAACTTTCCAACCAGTAGTGCTCCCTATTTCTACAACTTTAGCTCACATTTCCCTCAGGAAATATAGCTTTTTCCTCCGCTTTAGCCCTCGATTCAGGTTCATGTTCTCATTCCATAGTGGTATTTCTCCTTGGTCAGAACATCTCACATATAGGAATTCATCTTCTTAATCTCCATATTCATCATGAAAGATTCTTTCAATTTTAATACTTTCAATAACTGACTTGAAAGATACCGAAGACTCACTTACATCCATTTCATGTAACCTAATAATACACTAAAATCAATGAAATTTCACGACACAAAATTTCAAAACCATTCAGTATGGCTACTCACTGAGGATGTACCTGAGCAAGAGCAACAACATAAGCCTCCAAAATGCTCATAAAATAATCTAGTACAGGGAGTGACAAACCATACTGCAACTAAGTGTACATGGAGTGTATACTAAACATATCAAGCGGCGGTCTCATCACGACATCCCCAGTAGCGGGAATCATAATATCACATGAAGATAAACAAGAATGATAATTTTTTAGCATAGCTAAATTACCTAAAGCAAGAACACTATTGCAACATGGCATTTTTTAACAAGACGACAAAAAATATAGAATCGGATAGATAACAGCTAGTACACTAGTGATTGGTTAAATTTTAGACCACTTTTATATTTGAAAAATTACCCTACATTATCGGTTCACTAACAGCCTCCCAAAAAAGAGGTAAGTTTAAAATGCAGTTATACTTTCTCAGTTTTATCCAAGTAGCCAATGCATACTCCACTGCCAATATCTTACTATCACTTTTCCAAAAATACATCCAAAAACCATGCTACCATGATTGTTTGCCTTTTTCCTACGTTTCAAAATGAATTATGACATCTCTGTCTGTTATAGCTCCTCAACTTGGGGAGCTTATGGTATACAACTCTCCTAACCATATGAAGCCCACAATAAAGGTAATATAGCGAACTCATTGAACTAGATAAAGAAGTTACCTCATCAAACCTTCCTTAACCTCACGAAGATAAAAGCCTGAAATAACACCTTGCCTTTAGCGAACCTAAAGAGGAAAACGTCTCTCTCCCACGATCATGTCACCAAAATATGATTTAGGAACATGATCCATGATAAGCAAAGATTATGGTAATATCATCTATATATAAATGGTTTGAACAATTAGAAAGGTGAGGGCATTCTTTTAGATACTATTCATATATTGATCATACACTGACTTAGGCATTGGAGGTGGATCTCGGGGACTTCCCTGGGACCCTGTTTTGTAGGTTTCACGAGGCTAGCATAAAGCATTGTGCTGATTCTAGATATTCTGTTGATCTGGAAGGAATCCCCTGCATAAGACACGGTTTGTACCAACCAGGAGGGACCATATTTTTCAAAAAGTAGCCAAGGCTAGAACTCAAGCCTCAGAGTATGGACCGCGCAATCCGGCATGTTCCTTTTTTCAAAAGATCAAAAGGCTAGAAATCAGGTCCCAGAGCACGGACCATACATTTCTGCATGGTCCATATTTTTTAGAACTTTAGCAAATTCAAGGCCCAAGCAACGGGCAGTGCAATTATGCACGGTCGCATTTTTCAGAAAGTTAGAAGGAGCAAAAGTATACTTTCAGGGCACATACCATGAAATTCTACATGGTCCGTACCTGACACCTTGGGCACGGTGTGTTTTTGTTGGCACGGCCATTGCCAGGCGCTTTGACTATGGTTTTTATAACTAACTTTCTTTTTCTCTCTCTCCACCTATAAAAGTATAATTTTATTCAATGGATAAGAAGGAAAACTTCTATGCAGAAACCCACTTCACTTCATTTATTATTCATTTATTTCTCCTTGTTTAACATGTTTAATCCATGCTTTGTTGTGGGTTTTAGTATATTACCTAGATTAGTACTTGAGAGCATTTATTAAACATGCTTATCTTGTAATTTTTGAGACTCTAGATTCCTCCTATTTAATAACTTTATTATCATTATTGTTTAAATTTATTGTTTACTATATTGCATGATTATGGTTAGAATGTACCCCACTGTAGTTTCCCAACATGCAGGTGGTCGATGAAGGTGAGATCGTGGTGGTTCTGGCTTCGGTGATAGTTCGCTAGTGGTGTAGCGTTTGGGTGTACTCAGGAGGGCGTCTCTGGCTATTTAAAGGGATGGAGTTTCACACTCCACTGAGTTTCAATAGATTCATCAGTGGTGTCTCCTAGTTAGGTCATATAGTACGATGTTCATATGCAATTTGGTTGCTTGTATCATTGTATGTAATATTTTGGGGGGAAAGTTGTGATGATGTCATGATTTAGTGTTAGGCTCAGGAATGAACCCGAGAAGATTTCATCTTTTTGTCAGTTTGGTCATTGGTCATTGTGAAATCTATGTTTAGAAGCAACAATTAGGCCTAATTTTTAGTTTGTGAATTTAATTTGACTTAAATATGGGGTTGGACTAATTTTGGACCAAAAGGTGATATCGCTCGCCCGTAGCATCTCTATCTGTCTGACACTACAGACCTTGATGGGGGAGGTAAAGTCACGGTAGCCCAGCACCAAAACCCGTTGACCATCCGCTCTCGGTGCGCACAAGGGACCCCTGCCTCAGCCCGTGGACCTGGGGTTGGACTAATTTATGACTAATAAGGGTGAGTTTTGGGCGATTGGACCAGAAATTGTGAATCATGTGATTATAGAGTCGTCTCGAAGATCGTCTCGAATATCGTCTCTTAAGTTTGTAAACCTTTGGTCGGATAAAATTCTAGAGAGAAATAGTGGGGTATTAATGTTCTAAAAAGGTGAAAGAGACCTAGTAAAAGGGGTATTTACCTTGGTTCCTAGGGTGTAATTCTACTCTCGAGTTTATTTCATTGTGCGATTGTGGGTTTATTTACCTCGGGAGTAAAGGATAGTTGGTGAGAGAGGTTGCGCACCTTCTAGCTAAATCGGGGGGTGAGAGATGATGAGGGGGCAGACCCTCTGAAGTGACAGATTGCTGGTATTTCTCGATAATTCAAGTTTTCCACAATGTGTGATCAAGCATTGTAATAGGATTTACTTCTAGGATGTGAATATGAATCGAGTATCAAATTGAATTTTCCAATATGTGAAGCAAATGCCTCCAAGTCTCTATATCAATATATTTACTCTCTTTTAGTAGTTTTGCATGTTGGTTAGCTTTATTTAATTTCTATATTATTAGTTTATTGAGTTGAACTCAAACAACCCCTCCTTTTGTATGAGCACACACTTGGTGATGCTTCTGTGTTGTATGCTGCGTGAACTATCTTTTAAACTCTTTTTCCTTCTGGACGACCCCGACTTACCTCTATCTACTATTTAGTAGTTGGTAAGGTTGCAACATATAAATATTATCTTTCATTTGTCACCGGTTTTAGCGACACTGATGTTCCCGCGCACTTGACATGTGATGCCCCCATGGAATTACTCATTTGTTATTTTCAATTTTTTGGTTAGCTTATCCGAGCACCCTGCCCCATGAATTTGTTTTGGCCTTCCTTGTTCATCTTTTCCGAATGAATATATCTGGGATCTCAGTGATAGAATTGAGGTGTTAGAAGCTAAGAATGTAAAAGGAAAAGCATATCTGACATTTCAAAGCACTTGCACTTGCACTTACATTGAACTTCAACCAGTCCATTTTCATTTTTGTATTCAACTATCTGATAGGTTGTCTCATCATGTTCTAGGCTTACTTGAAATTTATGTGTGAGTGAGTCTGATCATACTTCCTGCACTTTTGTTTTTATTGTAACAGAAAATTATTCTTTGAAACTTTTGTACATTGAAAGCATGTACATGTCTACAACGTGCTTATATAAACCTGAGTTCACACAAAAGATACACAATATTTACATGTTCAGGTTCAGTATGCATAATGTAGGGTAATAAGTTCTGGTTTTAAGCCAAATATTGTTGTTTTTTACTTTGTTATGTTATCTAGTTGGTTGTCATAAGTTAATGAAGTTGAATGGGAAAAAAGTTCATAGTTTGGGATAATAAGTACTGGTTGTAAGGTAATGAATACCCCTCCTAATGTAAGTTAACCAGTTGTAAGATAACTTATGCATGTTTTAACGAAACAAAAACGATTCATAACCTAACTTATACACCACATTCTGGCAAAGTTTCATAATTCATATTCACAATGTTTTAAATAAAATGCATGTTATAATACAAACAATACGTGTGAATAAGGTAATAAATGCATAGTCTGTATGAATATTTTTAGTAGCATTTAGCTTGTTTTGATAATGTTAGCCACATGTTTTTTATATGTTCATAGGAGTTAAATTCACACATTCACTCCTTCAGAGATTTCATTCATATCTAATTCTGCAAATAAAGGTCTACAATTGCAGTAGTTACCTTGTTGAGTATAGTTCGAAACAGTGTGATCTCTAGGAGGTGAGATTTCATTGGATTCGAACTAAATTTCGTTCGAATCAAGCTGAAATTCAGTAGTTTGAATTGCTCCAACGCATAGGCTACGTGGATTTTCATTGACTTCGATTCTGATTAGGCATTCGTCATTGAGGATTTGAACATCTTGCATATTGTGTTAGTTTATCAGAGATCGGCTGTTCGATTGGCGGAATGCATGTTGGAGGATTCATCATAGTGGTGCTGAACGGCGGAGATCGAGGCGAAGGATTTGAAATTTTGAGTTGTGAATCGAATTGACAACGGCAATTGCATACAAGAGAAGAAGAAAAATGGCGAACAAGAATATCAGGGCTTCTTTTGTTACATAACCCAATTCGTGAACTATTATAACCCGACCCAACCCGCAATAATATCCTTCCCCAATTTTTCCAATAACAATTAGATCCATCAATTTGTCAGAAAACCTTCTATTTATCCATATGGGTTGATATACCAATCCACAAGTCTCAACCTATACATTGAAACCTGTGGTCAACCCACAAACTCAATCCGCTCAATCCAAAATATTCATTTATCTATTTAACTCATTACCTATTTGATCTATTACTAATTTTAATCATAACCACCCAAATTAAAAAGTAGACAACCAACTTACCCCTCGAATTACAGAATTATTTTTGCCAACCCCTAGAGCAAACACACATTTTTTGAACTGAATGAAAGGTAAGAGCAGCTGTTTGATAATAGAGGCTGGGCCTTTCTTTAAAGAAAATATCTCAAGAACAGCAGGCACCGAACTTCAAATACAACGATCTTTTGTGAAAGTATGGTTATAGAATATTGTAATTAGAGAAAGACTCATATGAGACCGTCTCACAATAATTTATGGTGAGACAAGGAACAAAATAAAGTTTTAAAATTTACAAAAAGTACCCCATGGTTATCTCCTAACTTCAAATAGTTGTATTTAAACCCTCCGTCTCACCATAAACTTAGGTGAGACCGTCTCACCTAAGTTTTTGTATATAAATTAACATATACTCATGCGAGATATTGTTTTTCCAAATATCAATTTTTTATGCAAAATTAGTATATGTAGCTATAGATATTAGCGGTCAAACATGATCATTGAAAACTGTGAAAAAATAAATGCGCCATTACTAGTGGGACGGAGGAAGTACATGATTACCAAAATATAATATAATAAAATGGAGTATGCAAGATAAAGGAAAACGTACATTAATATTTTGCTGATCTACGTTATGTAATTGTTGATTTTATATAGTGAACAATTATAAAAGATAACTTCTTCTTTTTTTATCATTGATCTCCAATTCAAACCAACAGATCTAGTAACTTGAACCATGGGTTCCAATTGAAGCATTCAATAGTGAAATCGGGGTAGAGTGTGATGAGATGTAGGAGTGAATTGAAATCCACATGTAATCAAAGTCATGTCCGGATGAGGTCAATTATCATTTCAGTTTCTCTAATTTGATGTTATCAATACGTGGCAAGTTAAATGAACGTGCACGATGCCTCTTGTTTAAGATGGCATTCGTAGGTACATGTCATAGGTTCCGACCAAGTAAAGTGTAGTGATCTTACCTGATTGTTGTTGCTGCTGCATCTCTTGAATGAAACAGAAAAAGGTTTCGGGAGTTGGTAAAAGTTGCAAGTTTGGAGCATCCTACAAATCGCCTGCCCACGCTATATACTTATACTCCCTCCGTCCACCTGATCATGCACTCTTAATTTTTGAACATTATTGTCTATCAAAATTTAATCATATATTTGAATATATATATATATGAACAATAATATTCTCGTATGTCAACTTTTCCTTTTCCGTTATTATACATAGATAAATATATTAACGGTTAAGCATATCTCTTGAACGACGTGTAAAAAATAAGAATGCAACTCTAACTAGAACGGAGGGAGTACATTTTTTTAAAAATATAAAATTGTACAGTTTCAAGTGGGACAAGCACTGTAATTATTGAGATGCCTGGTGAATACTCCCTCCGTCCCACAATTAATGAGCACTAACTTTTTTGTTCAATATTAAAAAGTTGATGAGGCCACTCACTTTTTGGCTCATTATTTAAATTTTTTTGATGTGAGTCAGTTAATGACTACTCAATTTTAC
>JAULKK010293732.1:0-13112 GCA_032355705.1 Rubia peregrina
TGTACATAAACAACTTCTAACATCATCAATGAACTCAATAAACTAATTCAAGAACAACAAATCACACAATAGCAAAAACTTCAAATAGATTAAAACAAGAGTCTCAAGCCATGGGCTTAGAAGTTATATCAATTGCTCCCAAGTTATAGTTTAGTTACACATAAGCATACTAATTAACATCAACAATTTAAACATAGAAGCAAAGATGAAAAAGGATGAAAAAGAAAGAAAACCTAGGGTTTGTTGGAGAGAAAAACGGGCTGGAAAGTCTATAAAGAAGAGGGAAAAATTTAGTATTTATAGTAAAAAGATTCTGAAAACTAAAGCTGGGCAAGTGGGCCGTCGCGATCGCGACATACAGAGTAAACTGCCCCTTTGACTTTGGTCTTCAGTTTTCATGTAGTCTTCTCTTCTCGGTTCTTCGGGTCTTCAAAAGTCTTCGAGTCTTCATAATGGAGTCTTAACGTCTTCAAGTCTGTGATAAATACCTCGTCTCACGAAATCCTAATTATAAGTGTCAAAAGCAATAATGTTGCTTTCAAATCCATTAATAAGAATTCGAGGTAAAACATAGTCTTCGAAGCATAAAAGTGTACCAAAATGAATACAAAAAGATCCCAAAATATCCATATAAAATGGACACATCAGGTTGTCTTACGAGTTTTGCATCACTCTCCAATAAAATCCGATGCATGCAAGTGGATAGATTTATGCCCTTGATATCGACAATAGTCCATCCAATTGATTCCTTGTGTTCCCACAACACCACTATCTACTTATCCTCTTGCTCTAAGGTGAGCCTACTTGAAATGATAACCGACATCGTCTCCCCTTCCCCAAGAAATGCACACTTGAGGTCATTTGGAAATGACTTCAACTCAACAACCGGGGCTTTCACAAGCGATGAGAGGAATCTTGATTTCTTTGGCTTCTTTAAGGCTAGAGGAGAAGGGTTTGATCTCATATCTTGAAAAATATTCAAGTCCTCAAAGCTTTCCTTCAAGTTAGAGCTCATGGAATATACATGACATGCATCATTAATATCACATTAAAAAGCAACTAACAAGGTTTCCTCACCACTTAATTAAAAACAATCTTGCATGGCATTTTCCACAATGTCTATAGCATGGCAAGAATGTTCTTCAATAGGATATTTCATAGAATTATTTATGTTAAATTATACTTTAATCCCATCAAACTCCATGGCGAGGGTACCATTATGCACATCAATTATTGTCCTTGAAGTTTTCAAAAATAGATTCCCCAACAAAATCAAGGCAACATGTTTATCATGATCCATGTTAAGGACATAAAAATCCGTGAGGAGTATTAAGGAAGCCATCTTAACCAACACATCCTCAAAAATACCCTTAGGGTATGCACTAGAATGATCAGCCAATTGGATTACCACCCGGTTTTGTGCAAAGTACCTAAATTGAGCCTTTCATACAAAGAGTAAAGAATAACTTTTATTGAAGCAACTAAATCAAGCATGGCCTTTTTAAAAATGTGTCTTTCCTATCATGCAAGAGATTGAAAACATGACCGGGTCGCTACATTTATTCCTTTTGGTACAAAGCGGAGACATGCTCACTTTTCCCACTCTTAAGCTTATTATTTATTCTTTGTTTTCTAGTCACAACACACAGTTCCGTAATAAATTTAGCATATATAGTAATTTGTTCAATAACTATTAAAAGAGGAATATTTACCTCACATCTACGAAAGACTTCGTAGATGTCCTTGTTGTCCTCCTTTCTTCTTTTGTCTTTCAATTATTTTTGGAAAGGGTGTTTCTGACACATAGGAAGGGACTTCCACCATCTTTGCTTTCTTGTACGGAGGGGATGATGGTTCGGGATCGGAATCTAATTTTTTGATGATGACTTATTCCTCAATCTCCTTCCCCTTACTCGCTCTTTCTTTGGAAAACTTCTCGGCCTCTTCTTCTACTTATTTATCAAAAACTTTCACTAGTGGAGAACCCTTGATTAAATACACTTAATCAAAAAAGGTTCTTAAGGAACTGCTCACCCGCCCCCTCTCGGCATTGCTAATTAATCAATGAACCATGGGGATCCACTAACTAAAATCGAGCAGAGACTAAGTTAAGGGATTACACAAAAGTTCACATTGGTAGCCCATTCCCAAGAAAATGGTCAGGTGGAGGTAACCAACAAAACCATAGTTCAGGGTATCTAATAAAATATTTGAAGGAAAGCGAATTGGTTGGTTGGATGAGATACCCAATACCTTATGGTCATACATAACAACTTTTCGACAACCAATGGGAGAAACACCATACAGTCTGGTCCATGAGGCAGTAATACCAGTAGAGATCGGGAATTCAAGCCTTCGATTAGAAGAATACAAGGAAGATGACAATCCCAAAATGATGATGTTGGATTTGGACGAACTCAAAGAAAAAGACAATGAGCAATGATCACATAAGCGAATTACAAAGGAAATATGGCTAGAGCATACAATAAGAGAGTCAAGGAGACGCAATTTCGAGTTGGTGATTTTGTGTTGTTAAAAATGAAGCGAGCCTATTAGAATAAAAAGGAAAGTTAAGCCCAAAGTGGGAAGACCCATACAAGATAGAAAAAGCTTTCTGATCCACCTGCTATGAATTAGAACGATTGGATGGTAGCAGCATCCTCAACTCTTGGCATGTGATCAATCTCGGAAATTTTTTTGTGTAGATATAAGGTCGAGGGTAGGAAAAATCCGATTGTATATAAGCTATTAGATGATCATTGGTTAGGTTTGCATCCTTGTTTTTTTGAAAGCGAATTTAGCGAAACCGTATATAATTATCAAAAAGCGTCTTTGGGGGAAACACACTCATCATGTCATTTATTTACATTTTCTAAATAATAGCCAACTATGGCACATCGTAAACAATTGAGTCTGACTAATCGCGAAGCAACAACTTACATTTTTTTTTGATTTGGTTAGCTTTAGATCTTGCAGTATCACAATCTTACTACCTCAAGCTATAGACCTTGCACAAAGGCAGATATGTCTACAAAAAAAGAAATGTAAGCAACATATATATCTTCTAGTTTGTATAATACAAGTTCTCGAGTTCGCAAGCCATAGATCTAGAAACTTTGTAAACTTAAATAATAGATCTTGCTAAAAAGGCAGATATGCCCACAAAGGCAACAAAAGCAAGCATTAGATCTTGCTTTTGTCGCCTTTGTGGGCATATCTGCCTTTTTTGCAAGATCTGATCTTGCATTTTGCACAATAAAAATTCTTGAGTTTACAAGCTAAAGATCTTGCAACTTTGTGAATCTAACAAAGCAAGCCGTAGATTTTGCAAAAAGGTATATATGCCCACAAAGGAGATAAAAGAAAGCAATAGACTTTGCAAGTTCGCACAATAAAAACCCTTAATTTTGCTACCTATAGATCTTGCAAAAAAGGCAAACATGCTAGAAGTGTCAACATTAGAAACAAACTATAAGCTATACAACCTCGCATGGTGAAGGTTCAAGAATTTAAGCACGGAAGCAATAGATCTCTTAGATTCATAAGCAAACGAACAAGAGGAAATGGTAAATAGCGAATAAACTAAGTTACAAAATATGAGTCAATATAAGATAGAAGTACTGCTTCGAACATTCCAAAAAGAAAACCAGTACATCGAATATATGATGAAAAATAAAACTATATGTGGCTTGATGCGCGAGATGATCCAGAGGACGAAGAACCGCCACGATGACGAGGTTTTTCAGCTTCGCTATGAGATTACTCAGCCTCGTGTTCATCATCTAGGATATTATCATAGCATCATTTCATGTAAAAGTAGGCGGGATGCAAAATTAGACCTATTCGTTCCATATGACCAAGATAATCAACATAGTACGCATTAAAATCAGTTATATGGCCAAATTCCTCGTGGTCAAGCTGTATGCTCATAACATCAACAATATCTTGATAAATTTTATTCAAAACCATCAAATTCCACACTCCATCTTCTAGTTGGAAAATATGAGATCTAAAAGATTCAGATAAATTAATCCTCCACCCCCAATATTCATCGTTAAGTCATTGTGACCAGTAGAACCGCGAGATGATGATGGAAGGGCCTGAAGGTTATCTTTGTAGTCAACACAAACTTGCTCAAGGTGGTGCACATATGAGTCAAGAAGATTACACTCATCACGAAGCTCATCATTCTCACTTCGTAACTGAGTGTTGATAGCAAACTGTCATCACATATACTTTGCCACCAAGCTGAAGAAGAAGAGAGGTGATCACACTTATTTTGTTTTTTCTTCAATCGATCCAATAAATCATTGATGCGAGAACATTGCTTATCAATAATCAGAGTATTTTGGTGAGCTTTGCGAGCCTTGCTCGCAGCAAAAAATTTAGCCTCCTATTGCTGACCAAGAATTCTAACCATACTCAACTGTTGGCGGTGAATAAGGTTGTTCTGTTTAGCATAGAATTCTTTTAACTGACGGACAACGTTTTGGGTATCCTTTGACATTTTCTTCCGTCCAACTTCAAGGCCGTTAATACTGATTAACATATACTTTAAGCCAATACCCAACTATACCACCAATTCTTTAACACCACTAGGAAGATTGAGCAAAATCATGTATATACCAATAGATTCAAGATCAAACAAACTACGAACTATATCCTTGTCTGAAGGTTCAATGCGATAGCCTTCAGGTATAACTTACTACAAGGGTATGTCTTTTTTTAGGGGAAAGATTTCTTTTATTAATACTCAAAAAATAAACCTAAATACAAGTTTATCCTTCACTCCCAGCTAATACCATCAACTAATTTCCAAATCACTTTGTGTGCATGACTGCCAGTGATATTGGAAACGAAACATACCAACTATATAACTAAATCAACACTTTTATAGATCCAAACCAATTTCATAACCAATGTCCATTCCAGTGCTTCAATATCACTTGGTTGTATGCCTTCTTTACCTCGTCGATGTAACAAGGCCTTCTTCCATATTGTACTTGAGCATGAATGCTAGTATATTGGAGACGAAGAACATGTCTGCGAATTGATAATATCAAAACCCAAGTTTGCTCTAGGTTCCTATTTTCTTTTTTGTGCACTAACCTAGCCATGCCAAGTACGAAAACCTGCCACTCTGAACAGGAACTTTCGAGCTATGACAGTACTTGAGGTGCACCTATCTTTTTACACGTAGCCCTGTACTTCTTATTGATCCGAATTATAATTTCCATGAACTTTTTGTTGCCAAATTGAAAATGGAGTCACCATGCTGTTTGTAACCATCAATTTCTTAGTTATAACTAGGTTGGGCTTGATCTAGGATAAATCCAATTTCAAAACCCTTTGCCAATAGTTTCATCGCAAGCGATAAAACTTCCGTCAAATCATATGAAGTTACATACTAGGCCTTGTTTAGGAGCAGATTCACATCCGCTACCTAAAGAGTTCTTAGGTTAACCTAGGAACCGAGGTATAAAAAACTGAGGGTCACCCTAAGTTAACCAAAGAGCTGCCAAAATTTTTTTCAAGGAAACCAAGGATCACCGTCAATTCATATTTGCATTCTATGCAAAGGTCAGGTGGCGGATGTACATCCACTGCCTAACTTTTCCAAGGTAAACAGAGATAAACCAAGGAACTTCCAGTAAAATATGTCGTCAACTCATTTAGTAACATATAGGATATCCTCCATGCCATCCACCATCTCAATCATAACCAGCTTCTATCCTCAACCTTAGAGCCTCAGGTTGTAGCTCCCTGTTCTAAAAAGTTCTTCTGTTTCTCTTCAACCATACATTATAGAATATGCTGACGAGGCAATGAAATTTCTTCTTATCTTTCCAACGTGCCATATGTCTCATTCTTTTTAGCCATACTCTGAAATTACCACAAACCCCAATATTAAAATATCTTTTGACTTCAGTTGTGAACTCACAATGAACAAAAAGATGCTGCACCGTTTCCTCCACTTGTCCACACAAGCAACAAGAATTATTCACTTGTTTTAGCATGCCCTTCGAATGGAGCCTTCCTATAGTAGACAGTCTTCCCTTCAACAACATCCATAAGAAAAAAGTGTTTCGGCTGAAGTTTTGATTTCCAAATCATCGCCACCTCCCAATTCCTTTCTTTAGTCGCACCTTTGAGATGGTTGTAAGCCTTCCTCACGCTGAACTTTCCTTTGCTATCCACGCAGTCGAGCAAGAATGGCAGTATTTTTTCTTTCACCTCCACCAATTTACCCCAACTCCAACTATGCCAGTGCCCAATCAAATTGTAATATAAAAAATCTTTACCTTTTAGATAGTATTCCTGGACCCATTTTAGGCATAGAACATCCTTCTTGAGGCATTTATCCCATACCAGTTTGGTAAGAGATGCTGTGTTCCATATCGAAGGGTCACGTAGACCAACTCCGCCACTATATTTTGGCATGCAAAGTGTATCCCATGCAATTGGCATCAATTTTTGGTTGCCTTCTTCTTTGCCCCACAAATAATTTCTACACTTCTGCACAATCTCCTTATGTACACTTTCCGGTATCCGAAAAACATTTGCCCAATGACCAGCCATACTGAGTAAAACAGTGTTGATGAGCTGAACTCTTCCTGCATATGGCAATTTCCGAGTATGCCATGTGTTGATCCGCCCTGCTATTTTGTCCACCAATTTCTCGCAATCAGAAGTTTTCCATTTTCCTATCGACGGAGGAAGGCCTAGATATTTGACAGGATAGCTACCTTGAACCACATTCAGCGTCGAAGCTAGCATATCCGCCTCTACCTCGGTTATCCTTGAGAAAAATATTTCTGATTTCCTTTCATTTATCTGTAACCCTGTTACTTTTTTGAAATTTTTTAGAACATTTCGAACCCCTTTAATAGAGTGTTGGCTAGCTCTACAAAAAATTAGAAGGTCATCAGTAAACATCAAGCTATGCACCCCTGCATTTTTACATCTCTGATGGTATTCGATCCTCTTCTGTTTAAAGTCCCAGCTCAACTGTCTAGACAGATATTCCATTCCAATCACAATTAGTAAGGGTGATATCGGGTCCCCTTGTTTCACCCCACTATGGCCCTGGAAGCTCTTTGTATACGAGCCGTTCAGAGAAAAACAATATGTTTTACTCACAACACAGTTTCTAATACACTCGACAAACTTACCTGGAATCTTTAAAGCTTTCAACCATCTAAACAGTAATTCCCAACTCAAGCTATCAAATGCCTTCTGAATATCAATCTTGATCATACAACTTGGAATGAACCCCTTGGCATTGTATCTGCTCAATAGCTCATGTGCTAGTAGTATGTTATGTGCAATATTCCTTCCTTTCACAAAAGCACTATGGTTACTGCTGATTAGACAAGGAAGCGCTTCACTTAACCTGTTACTCATGATTTTGGTGACCATTTTATACAAAACCGAGCAGCAAGCTATCGGTCTATAATCTCCAGCAGAGGTAGGCTGCTCAATTTTTGGCAACAATGTTAATACGGCCTTACTGAATTCCCCAGGTATATCATCCCCATTGAAAAAAATCTTATTTCTCGTCGAACATCATCTCCGACTATATTCCAAGCTTTCTTGAAGAAGTGACTCAAGTACCCATCTATTCCTTGACTTTTATTACTATCTATGTTGTTCAATGCTTTTCAAATTTCCTCATCTATAATCGGCTGAATCAATGGGATTTGTTGTTCAATCGTAAGAAAATTATCTTCCTCTATCACCCGAGGGTCAATCTCCATATCAATTGAAGTTGTTGTCCCCATCTTTTCGCCAAAGAACTTCAAGAGATGCTCCTCGACCTGTTCTCTACGCTCAACTATTCTGTCATCCACCCTCAAGCTAACTATATGGTACTGGTATTGCCTTTTCTTCATATTTGCATAGAAAAGTTTAGTTGGACGATCACCTTCTTTCAGCCATTTTTCCTTAGACTTCTGTTGCAGGAACATAAACTCCGCCTCTGCCAGCTGATTCACTCCTTCTCGCTTCAGCTTCCTGCCCCTGCAACATTTTGTCTAGAAAATTTCCCTGTAGCTCATGAAAAAGCTTCTCCCACGCTTCTTTTGCAGTTTCAGTTCGTAACTGGATTTGTGAATATTCTTTTTATATTTAGCTTCTTTAAAGTTACTTGTAATAACTTCAAATTACAAAACAGATCGGACATATTGACAACTTTGTGTTGCTTCCAAGTTTTCTCAACTAGTACAGAAAATTATGGTGAGCTTGTCCACATATTATAAAACTTAAAAGGCCTTCTGGTCTTACCTCTCCTCCTCCGTATATGAACGAGTAGTGGCAAATGGTCTGAAGTTGCATCAACCTTTACTTCACATTTTGCCTCTGTGAAATCTATAATCCACCTGTCATTTACCAACGACCTATCTATTTTGCTAAAAATCCGGCCGTCAGCACGTCTATTACTCCACGTGAAGAACGGCCCCTCTGTTTTCATCTCATGCAGCTGAATTTGATCCACCGTCTTTATGAATTTCTAAACTTCATCCAAAACAACCTCGTTACCACCAACTCTATCTCCCAGATTCAACAGACAATTAAAATCCCCAATTACTATCCATGGCATATCTTGATGATTGACATCCTTCAGAAACTTCCGTAACTTTTTCCTCAACGAATCTAAGGTCCCTCCTTCTACTTCCTCATTGTAAGCATATATCACAGTCATATAAAATTCAAGTCCCAATTCTCGTGCCTTGCATTTACAATCAATCCATTGGTCCCCAATGTGTAAGATAAAATATAATACAAATCAGGTTTCCAACAAAGTCATATTCTACCTATGTCAGCCACATGACAATTTGCTTCGAGGTTCCACCCTAACCCAAGTTTATCCCACACCATTATCTTTTTCGTTTTCTTAACCTTTGTTTCCAGAAACCCAGCTAAGCCAATGTTATTCACCAAACAAAACTCTCTACAATCTTTCTATTTCTTCAGCTTATTCAAACCTCTCACATTCCAGAATAGCATACTATTGTGCATCATCAGGAGGATCAGATAAAGAAATACAATTTGAAACGTTACTAACCTTCACGCCATTGTTTCCGCCCTCATTGATTGTGCTTCCCATTGTCTTTACCTTCGGCATCAAGAGCTCCAGGTTCCTCTCAATCCCCACCGGTTCTTTTCCTTTCTTGTGCATCGCCTCTTCCTCTGTTTGGTTCCCCTCAGCAACTACCTGGCTTTTGTTGGTTTTATCAGCCCTTTGCACTAGCACGTATAGATCCCCCAGTTCCTTTTCTCCCACCACCACATATACTTGCTTTACGTGACCCACACTTTGGATGTTTTCTTTATGTTGTTGTTGGTAACCAGGATGTCTTGTCCTATACCCATTTTGCCTTGCTTGATATCCACCTTGTTGAAAGTCAATTTTCCTTTGATGATTCTTCCTGCCCTATTTCAGTCTGTCTTCCCTATTACAGTCTTCCACCTTATGACTAATTAAATTACATTTGCTGCACTTTATTGGAAGCCACTCGTACTCTACTTTTTGGTGCTGGATCACTTCGTTTTCGTCGATGAAAATGATACTGTCAGGGAGAGGGTTACCCAATTTCATCTCAACTAGAACCCTTGCAAATTTCATTTTATCCATCTCTCATGTTGCTCCATCAACCCTCAACGGAACCCCCAAAGTGCTAGCTATTCTGCATAAAATGCTCGGCTCCCAATAAACCATGTCAAGCCCCGGCAGTTGTATCCATATAGGTAAAGTGTCCGGTTCCTCGAAATTCATGTTTTGTTTCCATTCTTTAACAATGACCGGTTTATTGTCAAAGAACACCATTCCCCTTTCTATCGCTTCATCCTGATGCTTCTTTTGCATGTACTTAACCATAAAAATTCCTGGTTTCATCTGCCACACTTTCTCGACCTGTCCATTTGAAATTCTTCTATAAAAAGCTTCAAAAAATTCAATTGGTGGATGTCCTCCAATCACTTTGCAAACCACCATATTTTCCCAATTTTTCAAACTATTCTCCACCTCTGTCTTCAGAATTCTGGCCACAGATATACCCTAGATCGATTCCGGTTCATAGTACTTAACCTCCAGTTGAGGCTCCTTAAACAAGTTAATCCATTTCGGAGGGCTCGATGGCTGCACCGGTTTTGGTGCTGAAACTCTCTCATCCAGCTTTGGAAGTCTTCTTGCAACCAGCTTCAGTCTCTGGTCCACTCGTTGCGATGCCTTCATGAGTTTCATTCTTCCCTATTTGCCTCTCTTCAGACTTGCTGCCACTTTGCTGATCTGCTTCAACACGGATGTCCTCCCTTACGTTCAAATTCAGTTGCTTCTCCAACGCTTTATACGTTTCGTAAGCCGCCCTCATTTTGTCCATCAAAACCTGATTATCTAGCACCTTGCAAGGGTCCATTGGCGTTGGCACATCCCAAGAATTTGTCTGCTCGGTTAACACACGTAGTTGCTGTTTTTCCTTGTGTTGTTCGTTCGCCGAACTCTTCTTCTCATTAACCCTATTCTCCAGCGATTTAAAACCCTCAAAAGCCTTCTCCACATTTGCAAAAAAATCCTCTGGATCGGCCTCCGTAACCCACTCAGAATTTCCATCAGCTTTCATCGTGTTTGTGGATCCTCCCATTCCATTAGTTTGTGCAATCCCAATTCTGTTTAAACCCATCGACTCATTTATACTCCGCAAATCCTCCATCTCGTTCCCTTTGTCAACCGGATTTTGTTTCAATGATTTGGTAGGGTTTAAACCCTCCGCCAAAAATTGAGACGCTGCCTCCCCATGTCCTTTATCGATCTGCTTTCAGTTTTCCATCGCTGGAATCGGACTTGAAATCCCTGCAAATTCCGCATCCAATCTCTCCAAACATTCGATTTGATCAACCTTTTGTCCACCGAAAATTTATTTTCCATCACTCGCCATCATATTCTGTCTCGTCCTTCGAATTGTTGTTTTTCCTCTTTTTACCACTACTTGATTTGCCCATGGCGGCAGATTCAATAGGGATTGAATCACCAAATCAGCAGAAGAAAAGTGAAGAGAAGTTCACACCTTTAGTATGTGAAAAATCGCCCATAGTGAGACATAATACTAGTACTTAAAAATCGCCCATAATATTTAGCACAATTGTTAGTAGCTTTTGTATGGTTGATTGCTATATTTAAGAAGGATTACATTACAAGGGGTTTAGATAGTCATTGTTGGTTTTCTTGTCTAAATTCCTCATTTTGTAGATTATTTATATCTAATGGAGTCTATATCCTTACGAGCATCTAGATTCTATTTTGTGACCTAATTTGTAGATTGCTCATAAGCACTTCAGAGTAGACTTAGTGAAGGCCATTTGCGAGAATGGTAGTAGATTGTAGAAGGTCATTCGCAAGGATGGTAGACGACTAAAGGCCACGACTCAAAATGTGGTAGAAAATAGAAGGGTTGAAGAAAGAAGATAAAGAAGTAGGGTGAATTGTAATCCGAGAGTTGCACATATATCTAGGAATGATCCGAGAAGAATTAGCCTTTATGGGTAGCATCGTTGGATTCGTCTTCTTGAGCACTAAAAAATGAACTTCAAGAAATCCCAAATTAAATCAAGGGTGCAAACAAGTTAAAGGAAAGAGCCAAGTGTTGAAAGATTCGAAGCGTGCACGACCCGTGTAGCTTGCACGGCCCATGCCAAGAGCCAAGAAAACTAAGTCCCAACACGGGACTTATGTTTTTTCACAGCTCGTGCGCCAAGAAGTTAACTATAAAGACCCCTGATCTATGCCCCGCGAGGTATTGCATGCCCACACGCTCAGAACGGAAGATGAAGACCCACAACCAGCAGGCCGTGTGCTTTTGCATAGGTCGTGTGCTCAATATCCTCGAGGAGCAGCTCCGCCCCATGGTTCATGAAATAATGCATGGACCATGCCACACGGGCCAAGTGCATTTGCACGACCAGTGCCGATGTGGCACAAGTGGGAACCTTGGGTTTCATTAGTGGAAGCATTAAGGTTTCTTCCGAACCTGAGCCATTAGAAGCCCATTTAGCTTCTCCCATATAAAAAGCCTTTAGTCTTCTAGGGTTTAACAAGTACGCATAATGTAGATTTTATTTTCTTTGTAGGTAGAAAGGAAGAGGAGATTTCTCTCTCTCTAGAGTTCTTCTTCTCTTTTCCTTCTCTTAGTTCCTTAGATTCATGGAATTTAATCCAAGGAGTGCCATGGATCTTATAGTAATACAGTAGTTATTTAGCTTGGGGATTTATATTCATGAATTGGTAGTTATTTTGTGAGATTGTAGGATCTTCCTATCCTTTAATGCTTATGAATATTATGTTGACTTGTGCCTTACATTCTTGTTAAATGCATGATTGGTATACTATGTTAGCATACACCTTAGTCTACTTTCATTGTATGTTGCACTGTTGTTGTCCCCTAGAGAGTGTTGGTTAGGGTAACAGGAGGAGTGAGAAGATTGCGACCTTATGGGTGTATGCATGTGGGTCGTGAGCACCTCTCTGATGATCGTACGCTAGTTTGACTGACTACTCGCTAGTATAGAAATGGACAGTAGGCCAGTAGGAGGATAAGCTAGTAGTAGCAACTAGGGTTAGCAAAATTTGACCTACATCGTTGCAACCTTAGAATCACCACAAGGTGCCGATGACTTTGCCTCTGTAGGCCTAGAGAGAAGAATTCATAGTGGAATGCCCGAGACGTAATTATTCACGGGGAATGAGTAGAACTGCACAGCAGGAAGGGTCGTTGTTGCACCTCCCTAATTACGAAGGCAGTGTCGATAGAAGAAAATAAGAGCACTCTTATGTGACAGACAAGGGAAATTGTTCACTATCGAACACACTATGTGACATAAGTATTAGAATGGATTTATGCATCTCATATTTTATTGTATCTAGGATCGAAATACATTACCTGTCATGTAACAAAAACATCCCTAAGTGCTAGTTTTATATAGTTTATTCTTTTATTCTTGCATGATTTTAGCTGATCGATACCTCCCCTGAAACCTTATTTTGCAACATTCACTATTCCTGACACATGATCGGATTGGCTACCCGATTGCGGCTTTGCATAGTTAATCTTCAAATTCTT